>WNWK01008063.1:60000-87831 GCA_009830355.1 Cherax destructor | reverse complement strand
ACTTCCGTCTTCAATGTAAATTTTGGGGTTGGTTTTTTTTTTCCCCAATCCCCCCCGTCTGTGAAAAATTTCTACCTGAGACATGTCCTTCTCTCCTTTTTGCAATGATCCCCCAATCTCTGTTTCCTCCCAATGCTTTTTTTCATCTGGGTTTTTCCCCCTTCACCCCCCAAAAACCCTGAATAATTATTGACCTCTCCCCTTTTCTTCCCATTTCTTTTATCTCAATATCTCGGGATCTGATTTAAGCCCCCCCTTTTGTTTTTTTATCATCTCCGGACCTCTGATGACCTGATAGTACGTCTGCTACTCTGATAGTACGTCACCTTATTTTGGACCTCATCTTTATATCTTGCTTCAGCACATCCATTTCTTCCTCCAGTCTTTGTATCTTTGCCTCAGCTACTACAGCTCTGTTTTATTTTTGCTCTCCCCCAGATATCTTTTTAACATGTTATTGAAAAGCTCTTTTATCCTTTTTCCCTTTTTTTCCCCCATTTTTTCTTGACCCGTTCTCCCCTTTTTTCCCCTTTTTCAGCCCAAAATCCTCAGTTCCCTTGCCTTTACGTCCTCCCTTTTGAGATCCTTTTTTTATCCTGTTAGGATGCTCTAGCTCCTTCTTTTTGTGTAAAAAATAGGTGTGGTGGAGGGGGATTTTGATCTAATATGTTAGGTTAGGTTTGTTAGATGGTAGTGTGTGTGTGTGTGTGTGTGTGTGTTGTGTGTGTGTGGGGGTTTTGGGGGAGACGCGCGGAGCCCGTCTCACAAAAAGGGGGGTCACTTTAACACCCCTAGACCACGCACCCCCTTTGATTATAAAAAAAATATTTCACACCCTATTCCACTTTCCCATATACTAATATTTAATACATAATATTACTGGTATACAGTTTTTATGTGTGTGCTCGTTTACTAGCTTGTGTTCTTTGAGAAAAAGGGGAAAAGGGGGGGTTTCCCTTTTTCACGCTAAGCACGCTACTTTTTTGGAGATTATAGAAATTTTTCCCACTAACCCCATTAATGAACTTTTAAAATTTATTTTAAACCCCCCTGGTAACTTTTTTGTGTCGTGCACTTTTTCTATTTTTTCTTTAAAAAAAAGGGTGGGGGGGGCACTGGTTACAAAATCTTCAAGATTTGAAATCACCTTTTTATTGTCAAGGTTATTCCTATCCCATCCTGGCAAAAAGTTAGGGGAGAGGGGGATGCATAAAACCAAAAGGGCGAGACACGGGTTTTCACCAACCCAAAAAAATTTCTGCCAAAAAAGGCAAGTGACTCGTTCAAAAAATTGCCGGGGGCCGGGGGGGGTTTTATGATCTTACTTTGTAACTCCCCCCGGGTTTTATCATGCATAAAAACTTGGTATTCCCCTTTTCCCCTTTTTTTTTTATGGTCATAAAAAATCTTGACCCATTAAATATGATTGTTTTTTTTTTTTTTGTCAAAAACTTGGGCCCCCGACCAGCTGATTCCCCCCCCCCCCACAGAGTAAATCACCCCCTTCAAATTTAAATAGTAAAATTTTGATTATCCCCCATTCCCTCTAGAAAGTTGTTACCTTTGTAGGTATGTTCACTGATTCACCCCGTACTATGACCCTAATAATAACGTAGGACACCTGCTACGTTTCCCGGAACCTATTCCTTTCTGCTTCCGGTGTGTGTGTGTTGTTTGTGTTGTGGTTTTTGTGTTTTGTGTGTTTGACTACGATTATTAGGAATAAGTCAACGTTAGACTTTGGGGAGTTTTTTTATAATATCAGCAAGTCTGTTTTTAAATCTCCAGGACTCACCCCAATCCTCTCTGGGAATATATGGGGGGGTGTTTACACAGCCCCGCTGCTGTTGGTCTTTTCCTTTAAGGTTAGTGAAGCATACAGAAAATGTTGGAGCAAAAGGGGCCCCCGTAAAAGGGGTGAATAGTGAAGAACAGTTAAGGAGCCCCCGTGAAGGGATGAATAGTGAAGAAATTTAAAGGGGGTCCGTGAAGGGTATGAAAAGTGAAAAACAGTAAAGGGAGTGAATGTGAAGAACAGTAAAGGGGGTGAAATGAAGAACAGTAAAGGGGTAGTGAATAGTGAAGAACAGTAAAGGGGAGTTTCCAATGAAGGGTAGTGAATATGAAGAACAGTGAAGGGTAGTGAATAGTGAGGAACAGTGAAGGTAGTGAATAGTGAAGAACAGTGAAGGGTAGTAAATAGTGAAGAAAAAGTGAAGGGTAGTGAATAGTGAAGAACAGTGAAGGGTAGGGGAATAGTGAAGAACAGTGAAGGGTAGTGAATAGTGAAGAACAGTGAAGGTAGTGAATGAAGAACAGTGAAGGTAGTGAATATGAAGAAAAAGTAAAGAAAAGCTAGTAAAGGGTAAGTGAATATGAAAAACAGTGGGGGAGCTCAGTGAAAGGAAGTGAATAGTGAAGAACAGTAAAGGGAGCTCAGTGAAATATGAAGAACAGTGAAGGGTATGAATAGTGAAGAACAGTGAAGGAGCTCCAGTGAAAAGGTGGGAATAGTGAAGAACAGTGAAGGGTAGTGAATAGTGAGAACAGTGAAGGGTAGTGAATATGAAGAACAGTGAAGGGTAGTAAATAGTGAAGAACAGTGAAGGGTAGTGAATAGTGAAGAACAGTGAAGGGTAGTGAATAGTGAAGAACAGTGAAGGGTAGTGAATAGTGAAGAACAGTGAAGGGTAGTGAATGGTGAAGAACAGTGAAGGGTAGTGAATAGTGAAGAACAGTGAAGGGAGCTCCAGTGAAGGGTAGTGAATAGTGAAGAACAGTTAAGGGAGCTCCAGTGAAGGGTAGTGAATATTGAAGAATAGTGAAGGAAGCTCCAGTGAAGGGTAGTGAATAGTGAAGAACAGTGAAGCGTAGTGAATAGTGAAGAACAGTGAAGGGTAGTGAATAGTGAAGAACAGTGAAGGGAGCTCCAGTGAAGAACAGTGAAGGGTAGTGAATAGTGAAGAACAGTGAAGGGTAGTGATAGTGAAGAACAATGAAGGTAGTGAATAGTGAAGAACAGTGAAGGGTAGTGAATAGTGAAGAACAGTGAAGGGTAGTGAATAGTGAAGAACAGTGAAGGGTAGTGAATAGTGAAGAACAGTGAAGGGAGCTCCAGTGAAGGGTAGTGAATAGTGAAGAACAGTTAAGGGAGCTCCAGTGAAGGGTAGTGAATAGTGAAGAACAGTGAAGGAGCTCCAGTGAAGGGTAGTGAATAGTGAAGAACAGTGGCTAGTGAATAGTGAAGAACAGTGAAGGGTAGTGAATAGTGAAGAACAGTGAAGGAGCTCCAGTGAAGAACAGTGAAGGGTAGTGAATAGTGAAGAACAGTGAAGGGTAGTGAATAGTGAAGAACAATGAAGGGTAGTGAATAGTGAAGAACAGTGAAGGGTAGTGAATAGTGAAGAACAGTGAAGGGTAGTGAATAGTGAAGAACAGTGAAGGAGCTCAGTGAAGGGTAGTGAATGGGAAAAAGAACAGTGAAGGAAGTGAATAGTAAGAACAGTGAAGGGTAGTGAATAGTGAAGAACAATGAAGGGTGGTGAATAGTGAAGAACAGTGAAGGGTAGTGAATAGTGAAGAACAGTGAAGGGTAGTGAATAGTGAAGAACAGTGAAGGAGCTCAGTGAAGGGTAGTGAATAGTGAAGAACAGTGAAGGGTAGTGAATAGTGAAGAACAGTGAATGGTAGTGAATAGTGAAGAACAGTGAAGGGAGCTCCAGTGAAGGGTAGTGAATAGTGAAGAACAGTGAAGGGTAGTAATAGTGAAGAACAGTGAAGGATAGTGAATAGTGAAGAACAGTGAAGGGTAGTGAATAGTGAAGAACAGTGAAGGGTAGTGAATAGTGAAGAACAGTGAAGGGTAGTGAATAGTGAAGAACAGTGAAGGGTAGTGAACAGTGAAGAACAGTGAAGGGTAGTGAATAGTTAAGAACAGTGAAGGGTAGTGAAGAACAGTGAAGGGTAGTGAATAGTGAAGAACAGTGAAGGGTAGTGAATAGTGAAGAACAGTGAAGAGGAGCTCCAGTGAAGGGTAGTGAATAGTGAAGAACAGTGAAGGGTAGTGAATAGTGAAGAACAGTGAATGGTAGTGAATAGTGAAGAACAGTAAAAGGGAGCTCCAGTGAAGGGTAGTGAATAGTGAAGAACAGTGAAGGGTAGTGAATAGTGAAGAACAGTGAAGGATAGTGAATAGTGAAGAACAGTGAAGGGTAGTGAATAGTGAAGAACAGTGAAGGGTAGTGAATAGTGAAGAACAGTGAAGGTAGTAAATAGTGAAGAACAGTGAAGAGGTAGTGAACAGTGAAGAACAGTGAAGGGTAGTGAATAGTTAAGAACAGTGAAGGTAGTGAAGAACAGTGAAGGGTAGTGAAGGGTAGTGAAGAACAGTGAAGGGTAGTGAAGAACATTTAAAAGGGTAGTGAAGAACAGTGAAGGGTAGTGAAGAACAGTGAAGGGTAGTGAATAGTGAAGAACAGTGAAGGGAGCCCCAGTGAAAAACAGTGAAGGGAGCTCCAGTGAAGGAGTAGTGAATAGTGAAGAACAGTGAAGGGTAGTGAATAGTAAAGAACAGTGAAGGGTAGTGAATAGTTAAGAACAGTGAAGGGTAGTGAAGAACAGTGAAGGGTAGTGAAGAACAGTGAAGGGTAGTGAAGAACAGTGAAGGGTAGTGAAGAACAGTGAAGGGTAGTGAAGAACAGTGAAGGGTGTGAAGACAGTGAAGGGTAGTGAATAGTGAAGAACAGTGAGGGTAGTGAATAGTGAAGAACAGTGAAGGTTAGTAAATAATTAAGAGTAGTGAATGAAGGGAAGTGAATAATGAAGGGTAATGAAGAGTACTGAATAATGAAGGGTAGTGAACAGTGAAGGGTAGAGAGTAGTGAATAATGAAGAGTAGTGAATAGTGAAAGGTAGTAAACTGGCCAGTTAGTTTCAGTACTCACTCGCCATGGTTCAAGCCCTTCTCGTTCCCTGGTTTCTTTACAGTCTTGTTACAACGATTACGTGAGTCCAAGAGACTCTTGCTTGGAAGTCCTCTGCTCCAGAGACTCTTGTTGGAAGTCCTCAGCTCCAGAGACTCTTGCTAGGAAGTCCTCAGCTCCAGAGACTCTTGCTTGGAAGTCCTCAGCTCCAGAGACTCTTGCTAGGAAGTCCTCAGCTCCAGAGACTCTTGCTAGGAAGTCCTCAGCTCCAGAGACTCTTGCTAGGAAGTCCTCAGCTCCAGAGACTCTTGCTTGGAAGTCCTCAGCTCCAGAGACTCTTGCTTGGAAGTCCTCAGCTCTAGAGACTCTTGCTAGGAAGTCCTCAGCTCCAGAGACTCTTGCTAGGAAGTCCTCAGCTCCAGAGACTCTTGCTTGGAAGTCCTCAGCTCCAGAGACTCTTGCTAGGAAGTCCTCAGCTCCAGAGACTCTTGCTAGGAAGTCCTCAGCTCCAGAGACTCTTGCTACTAAGTCCTCAGCTCCAGAGACTCTTGCTTGGAAGTCCTCAGCTCCAGAGACTCTTGCTAGGAAGTCCTCAGCTCCAGAGACTCTTGCTAGGAAGTCCTCAGCTCCAGAGACTCTTGCTAGGAAGTCCTCAGCTCCAGAGACTCTTGCTAAGTCCTCAGCTCCAGAGACTCTTGCTAGAAGTCCTCAGCTCCAGAGACTCTTGCTTGGAAGTCCTCAGCTCCAGAGACTCTTGCTAGAAGTCCTCAGCTCCAGAGACTCTTGCTAGGAAGTCCTCAGCTCCAGAGACTTGCTAGGAAGTCCTCAGCTCCAGAGACTCTTGCTTGGAAGTCCTCAGCTCCAGAGACTCTTGCTAGGAAGTCCTCAACTCCAGAGACTCTTGCTTGGAAGTCCTCAGCTCCAGAGACTCTTGCATGGAAGTCCTCAACTCCAGAGACTCTTGCTAGGAAGTCCTCAACTCCAGAGACTCTTGCTAGGAAGTCCTCAACTCCAGAGACTCTTGCTAGGAAGTCCTCAGCTCCAGAGACTCTTGCTAGGAAGTCCTCAACTCCAGAGACTCTTGCTAGGAAGTCCTCAACTCCAGAGACTCTTGCTAGGAAGTCCTCAGCTCCAGAGACTCTTGCTAGGAAGTCCTCAGCTCCAGAGACTCTTGCTAGGAAGTCCTCAGCTCCAGAGACTCTTGCTAGGAAGTCCTCAGCTCCAGAGACTCTTGCTTGGAAGTCATCTGCTCCAGAGACTCTTGCTAGGAAGTTCTCTGCTCCAGAGACTCTTGCTAGGAAGTCCTCAACTCCAGAGACTCTTGCTTGGAAGTCCTCAGCTCCAGAGACTCTTGCTAGGAAGTCCTCTGCTCCAGAGACTCTTGCTAGGAAGTCCTCTGCTCCAGAGACTCTTGCTAGGAAGTAATCAGCTCCAGAGACTCTTGCTAGGAAGTCCTCTGCTCCAGAGACTCTTGCTAGGAAGTCCTCAACTCCAGAGACTCTTGCTAGAAGTCCTCAGCTCCAGAGACTCTTGCTAGGAAGTCCTCAACTCCAGAGACTCTTGCTAGGAAGTCCTCAACTCCAGAGACTCTTGCTAGGAAGTCCTCTGCTCCAGAGACTCTTGCTAGGAAGTCCTCAGCTCCAGAGACTCTTGCTAGGAAGTCCTCTGCTCCAGAGACTCTTGCTAGGAAGTAATCAGCTCCAGAGACTCTTGCTAGGAAGTCCTCTGCTCCAGAGACTCTTGCTAGGAAGTCCTCTGCTCCAGAGACTCTTGCTAGGAAGTAATCAGCTCCAGAGACTCTTGCTAGGAAGTCCTCTGCTCCAGAGACTCTTGCTAGGAAGTAATCAGCTCCAGAGACTCTTGCTTGGAAGTCCTCTGCTCCAGAGACTCTTGCTAGGAAGTCCTCTGCTCCAGAGACTCTTGCTAGGAAGTCCTCTGCTCCAGAGACTCTTGCTTGGAAGTCCTCAGCTCCAGAGACTCTTGCTAGGAAGTCCTCAGCTCCAGAGACTCTTGCTAGGAAGTCCTCAACTCCAGAGACTCTTGCTAGGAAGTCCTCAACTCCAGAGACTCTTGCTAGGAAGTCCTCAGCTCCAGAGACTCTTGCTAGGAAGTCCTCAGCTCCAGAGACTCTTGCTAGGAAGTCCTCAACTCCAGAGACTCTTGCTAGGAAGTCCTCAACTCCAGAGACTCTTGCTAGGAAGTCCTCAACTCCAGAGACTCTTGCTAGGAAGTCCTCAGCTCCGTAGTGAAAGTTCAGAGAACATTGACAGCTGCGTGGTGAATGTTCAGATAACACTGACAGCTGCGTGGTGAATGTTCAGATAACACTGACAGCTGCGTGGTGAATGTTCAGATAACACTGACAGCTGCGTGGTGAATGTTCAGATAACACTGACAGCTGCGTGGTGAATGTTCAGATAACACTGACAGCTGCGTGGTGAATGTTCAGAGAACACTGACAGCTGCGTGGTGAATGTTCAGATAACACTGACAGCTGCGTGGTGAATGTTCAGAGAACATTGACAGCTGCGTGGTGAATGTTCAGAGAACATTGACAGCTGCGTGGTGAATGTTCAGAGAACACTGACAGCTGCTTGGTGAATGTTCAGAGAACACTGACAGCTGCGTGGTGAATGTTCAGATAACATTGACAGCTGCGTGGTGAATGTTCAGAGAACACTGACAGCTGCGTGGTGAATGTTCAGATAACACTGACAGCTGCGTGGTGAATGTTCAGATAACACTGACAGCTGCGTGGTGAATGTTCAGATAACACTGACAGCTGCGTGGTGAATGTTCAGAGAACATTGACAGCTGCGTGGTGAATGTTCAGAGAACACTGACAGCTGCTTGGTGAATGTTCAGATAACACTGACAGCTGCGTGGTGAATGTTCAGAGAACATTGACAGCTGCGTGGTGAATGTTCAGAGAACACTGACAGCTGCTTGGTGAATGTTCAGATAACACTGACAGCTGCGTGGTGAATGTTCAGAGAACATTAACAGCTGCGTGGTGAATGTTCAGATAACACTGACAGCTGCGTGGTGAATGTTCAGAGAACACTGACAGCTGCGTGGTGAATGTTCAGAGAACACTGACAGCTGCTTGGTGAATGTTCAGATAACACTGACAGCTGCGTGGTGAATGTTCAGAGAACACTGACTGCTGCGTGGTGAATGTTCAGAGAACACTGACAGCTGCGTGGTGAATGTTCAGAGAACACTGACAGCTGCGTGGTGAATGTTCAGAGAACACTGACAGCTGCATGGTGAATGTTCAGAGAACACTGACAGGTGCATGGTGAATGTTCAGAGAACACTGACAGCTGCGTGGTGAATGTTCAGATAACACTGACAGCTGCGTGGTGAATGTTCAGAGAACACTGACAGCTGCGTGGTGAATGTTCAGATAACACTGACAGCTGCATGGTGAATGTTCAGAGAACACTGACAGGTGCATGGTGAATGTTCAGAGAACACTGACAGCTGCGTGGTGAATGTTCAGATAACACTGACAGCTGCGTGGTGAATGTTCAGAGAACACTGACAGCTGCGTGGTGAATGTTCAGATAACACTGACAGCTGCGTGGTGAATGTTCAGATAACACTGACAGTTGCGTGGTGAATGTTCAGAGAACACTGACAGCTGGGTGGTGAATGTTCAGATAACACTGACAGCTGCGTGGTGAATGTTCAGATAACACTGACAGCTGCGTGGTGAATGTTCAGAGAACACTGACAGCTGGGTGGTGAATGTTCAGAGAACATTGACAGCCAACATATAAGCCTAGACCGCGGTCCCTAGACCGCACGCGATACATACTTGAAAAATACTGCTTATGACAGGTCCGGCAGACGGTGCGGCAGACCCGGCACACGGTGCAGCAGACCCGACAGACGGTGCGGCAGGCCCGGCACACGGTGGGGCAGACCCGGCAGACAGTGCGGCAGACCCAGCAGACGGTGCGGCAAACCCGGCAGACGGTGCGGCAGGCCCGGCAGACGGTGCGGCAAACGCGGCAGACGGAGCGGCAGACGGAGCGGCAGACGGTGCGGCAAACCCGGCAGACGGTGCGGCAGGCCCGACAGACGGTGCGGCAGGCCCGGCAGACGGTGCGGCAGACCCGGTAGACGGTGCGGCAGACCCGGCAGACGGTGCGGCAGGCCCGGCAGACGGTGCGGAAAACCCGGCAGACGGTGCGGCAGACCCGGCAGACGGTGCGGCAGACCCGGTAGACGGTGGTGCAGGCCCGGCAGACGGTACGGCAAACCCGGCAGACGGTGCGGCAGGCCCGGCAGACGGTGCGGCAGGCCCGGCAAACAGTGTGGCAGACCCGGCAGACGGTGCGGCAGACCCAACAGACGGTGCGGCAGACCCGGCAGACGGTGCGGCAGACCCGGCAGACGGTGGGGCAGGCCCGGCAGACGGTGCGGCAAACCCGGCAGACGGTGGGGCAGACCCGGCAGACGGTGGGGCAGGCCCGGCAGACGGTGCGGCAGACCCGGCAGACGGTGCGGCAGACCCGGCAGACGGTGGGGCAGGCCCGGCAGACGGTGCGGCAGACGGTGCGGCAGGCCCGGCAGACGGTGGGGCAGACCCGGAAGACGGTGCGGCAGGCTCGGCAGACGGTGCGGCAGACGGTGCGGCAGACCCGGCAGACGGTGGGGCAGGCCCGGCAGACGGTGGGGCAGACCCGGAAGACGGTGCGGCAGACGGTGCGGCAGACGGTGCGGCAGACGGTGCGGCAGACGGTGCGGCAGACGGTGCGGCAGACGGTGCGGCAGACGGTGCGGCAGACGGTGCGGCAGACGGGTCAAAAAGAAAACGAGAAGTGTAGGTAATAAAGTGAGCGGTAATGATAACGAGTGGCCGAGGTCAGGTAATGATAACGAGTGGCCGAGGTCAGGTAATGATAACGAGTGGCCGAGGTCAGGTAATGATAACGAGTGGCCGAGGTCAGGTAATGATAACGAGTGGCCGAGGTCAGGTAATGATAACGAGTGGCCGAGGTCAGGTAATGATAACGAGTGGCCGAGGTCAGGTAATGATAACGGGTGGCCGAGTTCAGGTAATGATAACGAGTGGCCGAGGTCAGGTAATGATAACGAGTGGCCGAGGTCAGGTAATGATAACGAGTGGCCGAGGTCAGGTAATGATAACGAGTGGCCGAGGTCAGGTAATGATAACGAGTGGCCGAGGTCAGGTAATGATAACGAGTGGCCGAGGTCAGGTAATGATAACGAGTGGCCGAGGTCAGGTAATGATAACGAGTGGCCGAGGTCAGGTAATGATAACGAGTGGCCGAGGTCAGGTAATGATAACGAGTGGCCGAGGTCAGGTAATGATAACGAGTGGCCGAGGTCAGGTAATGATAACGAGTGGCCGAGGTCAGGTAATGATAACGAGTGGCCGAGGTCAGGAACTGCCGAGATGACACTTGACCTTTTGTGGTCAAGCATAAGACACCTGAAGCAGTGTAAGGCTTTATTAACTAAATAAGACACACGTGCAACACAAGACACACGTGCAACACATGACACATGTGCAACACATGACACATGTGCAACACATGACACATGTGCAACACAAGACTGAAGAAGCCACTGGCTGGCGAAACGTTTCATCATAGCTAGGAGTGTGTTGGTAATCCCTCATACGTATGAAGGGAGGGTGCTGAAAAGTCTTGGTCCCTTTACACTTATTTGGTTTACAATGATATCTTTGAGCATTTCAAGGTAATTTCAAGGTATTACTGGTCTTCCATCACAGTGCCACACTACACAACTCTTAATGGCGCGTTTCATAAAAGTTTTGTGGCGCAAAATGGACCACTACCACCTAAATACTGCCAGCTCAGATGGGTTATGGTTACATGGATCTGCGGGCCGCTAGCAGCAACAGTTTGGTCAATCAGGTAGTAGCAATAAAATGTGGGCTCAGGCTTGAACTCTTAAAACTGGCTACAGGTATATCACAGGTATTTAAAGAAGAGTTCAGTCTTCGTAATTTTAGGTCAGTGAAGTTAGCAACCTACTCTAGTTCCTGATCAGCCAGGCTGTGATTCCTGGGTTGTACTGCATGCGACTGGCACCAACAACCAGGTCGATCGGGTGGCAACTGGGAGCTTTATCAGGGATCGGGATGCGGGGCGCTGACACCTCGAAATCGCATCAAGGTAATGTATACAAGGTACCTGTGTTACCAGGATACTATAGACCCTGGTAAAGGGCTCTTGATCCACATAACTGGAGTTACACCTCTCATGGATCAAACCTGCTATATTACCCCAAGTACAATATAGTCAACATTCTTTTCAAAAAACCGCCTGTATCCCACCGAGGCGGGGTGACCACCGAGGCGGGGTGACCACCGAGGCGGGGTGACCACCGAGGCGGGGTGACCACCGAGGCGGGGTGACCACCGAGGCGGGGTGACCACCGAGGCGGGGTGACCCACCGAGGCGGGGTGACCACCGAGGCGGGGTGACCCACCGAGGCAGGGTGACCCACCGAGGCGGGGTGACCACCGAGGCGGGGTGACCACCGAGGCGGGGTGACCACCGAGGCGGGGTGACCACCGAGGGGGGTGACCCACCGAGGCAGGGTCACCTAAAAACAAAAACGAAAGTCTCTCTTTTTAAATTTAGTAATATATACAGGAGAAGGGGTTACTAGCCCCTTGCTCCCAGCATTTTAGTCGCCTCTTACGACACGCATTTGCTTACGGAGGAAGAATTCTGTTCCACTTCCTCATGGAGAAAAGCGGAAATAAACAAGAACAAGAACCATTAAGAAAATAGAAAAAGAAAACAGAGGGGCGTATATATATATATATATATATATATATATATATATATATATATATATATATATATATATATATATATATATATACATGCTTGCACTTGCATGTGTAGTGTGACCTAAGTGTAAGCAGAAGTAGCAAGATATACCTGTTATCCCCATGTTTATGAGACAGAAAAAAAGACACCAGCAATCCTACCATCATGTAAAACAATTACAGGTTTCATTTTCACACTCACTTGGCAGGACGGTAGTACCTCCCTGGGTGGTTGCTGTCTACCATCCTACTACCACAGGACGGTAGTACCTCCCTGGGTGGTTGCTGTCTACCAACCTACTACCACAGGATGTAGTACCTCCCTGGGTGGTTGCTGACTACCAACCTACTACCACAGGATGGTAGTACCTCCCTGGGTGGTTGTTGTCTACCAACCTACTACCACAGTATGGTAGTACCTCCCTGGGTGGTTGCTGTCTACCAACCTACTACCACAGGATGGTAGTACCTCCCTGGGTGGTTGCTGTCTACCAACCTACTACCACAGGATGGTAGTACCTCCCTGGGTGGTTGCTGTCTACCAACCTACTACCACAGGATGGTAGTACCTCCCTGGGTGGTTGCTGACTACCAACCTACTACCACAGGATGGTAGTACCTCCCTGGGTGGTTGTTGTCTACCAACCTACTACCACAGGATGGTAGTACCTCCCTGGGTGGTTGTTGTCTACCAACCTACTCCCACAGGATGGTAGTACCTCCCTGGGTGGTTGTTGTCTACCAACCTACTACCACAGTATGGTAGTACCTCCCTGGGTGGTTGCTGTCTACCAACCTACTACCACAGGATGGTAGTACCTCCCTGGGTGGTTGCTGACTACCAACCTACTACCACAGGATGGTAGTACCTCCCTGGGTGGTTGCTGTCTACCAACCTACTACCACAGGATGGTAGTACCTCCCTGGGTGGTTGCTGTCTACCAACCTACTACCACAGGATGGTAGTACCTCCCTGGATGGTTGCTGTCTACCATCCTACTACCACAGGATGGTAGTACCTCCCTGGGTGGTTGCTGTCTACCAACCTACTACCACAGGATGGTAGTACCTCCCTGGGTGGTTGCTGTCTACCAACCTACTACCACAGGATGGTAGTACCTCCCTGGGTGTTGCTGACTACCAACCTACTACCACAGGATGGTAGTACCTCCCTGGGTGGTTGCTGTCTACCAACCTACTACCACAGGATGGTAGTACCTCCCTGGGTGGTTGCTGTCTACCAACCTACTACCACAGGATGGTAGTACCTCCCTGGGTGGTTGCTGTCTACCAATTTACTACCACAGAATGGTAGTACCTCCTTGGGTGGTTGTTGTCTACCAAACTACTACCACAGGATGGTAGTACCTCCCTGGGTGGTTGCTGTCTACCAAACTACTACCACAGGATGGTAGTACCTCCCTGGATGGTTGCTGTCTACCAACCTACTACCACAGGATGGTAGTACCTCCCTGGATGGTTGCTGTCTACCAACCTACTACCACAGGATCAGGATGGTAGTACCTCCCTGGATGGTTGCTGTCTACCAACCTACTACCACAGGATGGTAGTACCTCCCTGGGTGGTTGCTGTCTACCAACCTACTACCACAGGATGGTAGTACCTCCCTGATGGTTGCTGTCTACCAAACTACTACCACAGGATGGTAGTACCTCCCTGGATGGTTGCTGTCTACCAAACTACTACCACAGGATGGTAGTACCTCCCTGGATGGTTGCTGTCTACCAACCTACTACCACAGGATGGTAGTACCTCCCTGGATGGTTGCTGTCTACAAACCTACTACCACAGGATGGTAGTACCTCCCTGGGTGGTTGTTGTCTACAAACCTACTACCACAGGATGGTAGTACCTCCCTGGGTGGTTGTTGTCTACAAACCTACTACCACAGGACGGTAGTACCTCCCTGGGTGGTTGATGTCTACCAACCTACTACCACAGGACGGTAGTACCTCCCTGGGTGGTTGATGTCTACCAACCTACTACCACAGGACGGTAGTACCTCCCTGGGTGGTTGATGTCTACCAACCTACTACCACAGGACGGTAGTACCTCCCTGGGTGGTTGCTATCTACCAACCTACTACCACAGGACGGTAGTACCTCCCTGGATGGTTGCTGTCTACCAAACTACTACCTAGGATATTCAACAAGAATCACCCATAACCACAGTCCTGTGTCCAGTTTCAGAGAACAGTAGTTCACTGTCTGTATGAGTACACCATTCGAAAACAGGGTGACTACCAGCTTGCTCTGGAGCCCTGCCAGTCAGGGTGAGGGACAGAGCACCAGGGTAGGCTACCTTACATGTAGGGAGCACCCCGGAGATTCAGATCCTTTGTATGGGTGTGTAAACATGTGTACCTCATTACAGTCCTCATATTTACACCCTTGTTAAACCCAGTGACATTATGGTACTTGATAAACCCATTTTATATATTGTAAATACGTATATATAATTTTAGCGTTGGAATATTCTGTATATACTTTATACTGACTGTTTATTCTGGCATCTTGCATGGCTAGGTACGACAGGCCTTTAAAAGCACTTGTGTTCATGATAGCCCCTATTGGTTTACCGCTTTCGTATGAAAATAATAATGGTCTGGTCTCAGACCGGGCCGCGGGGGCGTTGACTCCCGAAACCCTCTCCAGGTATACTCCAGGTATTCAAGAAGTTCACAGTACTGCTTCCTTCCTTTCTTCCTGGAACAACGCACTGAGACTACTCCCTCTCTATATTCCAGGATCCTTTTGTCGTAACTCCTCAGTAGTTAAGATGTCTTGAAGACACTGTCTTAGATAAAAGATGTCTTCAAGACATTGTCTTAGACAAAAAAGATATCTTGAAGGAACCATCTACAACCCCAAGATGTCTCGAAGGAATCGTCAACAACCCCAAGAAGTCTTGAACTGTCTGCAACCCCAAGATGACTTGAAGCAACTGGCTACGGCCTCAAGACAACTGTTGTATGCTCACATAAGTCCTGAGAGATGGACAGAGCATAACACTGTGTGAAGTTTGAAGATCACTACAGACAACAGAGAGAAACAGAAACTGTGAATGCTTGTGTTGTGGACCCCCATTCTACCTCCCCAGTCACCTCCACCTCCTTCCCTATTACTATCACCTCCTCCACCCCATCCTCAGGATCTGCTACAATGTTTCTTGGTCTGGAAGACCGTCTTGGTCTGCGCTGGAGGCTGCAGCGGACCCAACCATCGGACCATATTATTCCGCTGGATGACTCTCTCTATTTTCTCTATCGATGTTCTTGTGAGACTATTTGTGGTACCACGCAGGTGGGTACTGGTGTGACGACCCATGCTGGGGAGGAGGGGTCGTTGTGAGGATCAAGGGGTTGTTGTGAGGATCTTGAGGGGGTCGTTGTGAGGACCGTGCGGGTCGTTATGAGGATCAGGGGGTCGTTGTGAGGATCTTGAGGGAGTCGTTGTTAAGATCCTGAGGGTTTGTTGTGAAGATCCTGAGGAGTCGTTGTTAAGATCCTGATGGGTTGTTGTGAGGATCCTGGAAGTCGTTGTGAGGATCCTGGGGCAGCTGTGAGAATTCTGGTAGTCGTAGTGAGGATCAAGGGGTCATTGTGAAGATCAGGGGGTCGTTGTGAGGATCAGGGGGTCGTTGTGAGGATCAAGGGGTCATTGTGAGGATCAAGGGGTCGTTGTGAGGATCCTGAGAGTCGTGAGGATCAAGGGGTTGTTGTGAAAAGCAAGGGGTAGTTGTGAGAATCAAGGGGTTGTTGTGATGATCAAGGGGTCATTGTGAGGATCAAGGGGTCGTTGTGACCAAGGGGTCATTGTGAGGATCAAGGGGTCGTTGTGACCAAGGGGTCATTGTGAGGATCAAGAGGTCGTTGTGAGGATCAAGGGGTCGTTGTCAGGATCCTGGGAGTCGTTGCGAGGCACCAAGCTCCCAAGAACACTGCTCCTGCTAACCTCGGTTTTCGTATTCCCTAGTTTGTATTCTCTATAAAATATATTTCTTAATATTTTTGGGTGTCTGAAACGGATTAATTGGATTTACATTATTTCTTATGGGAAATATTAACAAAAAATAAATTTTATAGAGGATAACTATAGTTTTACATACAAACTACGGCGTACGAAAACCGAGGTTCCACTGTACTTCTTAATAAGTAATAAATTCCAAGACTGTGACAGGTGCTGTGTCAGTGGCCACTTTCTCTTAATTCTTTCTCGAAGTTTGGAATATTAATGTTCATGTCTGTTATATGATGACCTTCAGAGGTAATACCTGGAGGGTATTCCGGGGGTCAACGCCCCCGCGACCCAGCTTTTATTAAGGCACAATACCGTGACTGGAACAATACAAGGATAACTCGTGTATAAGACAAACTTAAGACAACATTTCGGTCTTGGACTAGTTAATGGTACAAGCCGGACCGAAACGTCGTCCTATCTCCTAGATAAGGATTACTTGTGTATGTTTCATTAAGTGGATTGTTGAACAGTGATTCATATTGGTCTTTAGAATTTCACTGTTAATGTCTGTTGTCATCAGTGTTCGAAGCTCATGTGATTAATGTTTCAGTTCTTAAGGCAGTTCTAAAATTAGACTTCAAATATATGTAGAGATGTTTAACAACCACAGGGGGGTCGAATGATAGTTCTAGGCCTTTCGTGTTGCAATCAACACATCATCAGGAGCTTTCAATGTTGCAGAAATGAGTAAGAGGGTTCAGCAAACTCGCTCAGAGGAACGCTCTTGCAAAAGCAACGGCAACAACAAAAACAGCAACAACAAAAACAGCAACAACAGCAGGACAGCAGCAGCAGCGACAACAGCAGCAGAAGTAACAGTAGCAGCAACAACAACAGCAGGAGTAACAGCAGCAGCAGCAACAACAACAGCAGGAGTAACAGCAGCAACAACAACAGTAGTAACAGCAGCAGCAATAACAGCAGCAACAACAGCAGCAACAACAACAGCAGCAGCAACAACAACAGCAGCAGCAACAACAGCAGGAGTAACAGCAGCAGCAACAACAACAGCATAAAACAGTAAAAGAATTACAAAGACCAACGGTAACAAAAACATGAGAAACAGAAGAAACAGAAACAGAAGAGTAGAGGAACCAAAGAGAGAGAGAGAGAGAGGTATCACTCGAAGTATTAATTATCATCCACGATATCCTCTCTATCATGCACAGTAACATTCACTAAGAAAAATACAAACACTAAACTTCCTTCAAAACCCGATACTGAAGAATGATAAATTGCTTACAGAAGTTACTTAATTTGCATAGTGTCTTGCCCGGCGCGGATATTTCTGCTTAGAGATAATACCTAAGGAGCAATGTGGGAGACTAAGGAGGTTATGTATACTGGGAGATATTTATGTCTCGTCGTTCCAGTGTTTATTTCCTCATTTTTTCAACAAGAAATTAAATGGATGTCATATTGTTATCAGTGGTCCACTGGAAGACTTTGTTTATATCAGCTTGGTGGTTTGTTGTGTCCTCAGTGTTGTCAGTGGTCCACTGGAAGACTTTGTTTATATCAGCTTGGTGGTTTGTTGTGTCCTCAGTGTTGTCAGTGGTCTACTGGAAGACTTTGTTTATATCAGCTTGGTGGTTTGTTGTGTTCTCAATGTTGTCAATGGTCCACTGGAAGTCTTTGTTTATATCAGCTTGGTGGTTTGTTGTGTCCTCAGTGTTGTCAGTGGTCCACTGGAAGACTTTGTTTATATCATCTTGGTGGTTTGTTGTGTCCTCAGTGTTGTCAGTGGTCCACTGGAAGACTTTGTTTATATCAGCTTGGTGGTTTGTTGTGTCCTCAGTGTTGTCAGTGGTCCACTGGAAGACTTTGTTTATATCAGCTTGGTGGTTTGTTGTGTCTCAGTGTTGTCAGTGGTCCACTGGAAGACTTTGTTTATATCAGCTTGGTGGTTTGTTGTGTCCTCAGTGTTGTCAGTGGTCCACTGGAAGACTTTGTTTATATCAGCTTGGTGGTTTGTTGTGTCCTCAGTGTTGTCAGTGGTCCACTGGAAGACTTTGTTTATATCAGCTTGGTGGTTTGTTGTGTCTCAGTGTTGTCAGTGGTCCACTGGAAGACTTTGTTTATATCAGCTTGGTGGTTTGTTGTGTCCTCAGTGTTGTCAGTGGTCCACTGGAAGACTTTGTTTATATCAGCTTGGTGGTTTGTTGTGTTCTCAGTGTTGTCAGTGGTCCACTGGAAGACTTTGTTTATATCAGCTTGGTGGTTTGTTGTGTCCTCAGTGTTGTCAGTGGTCCACTGGAAGACTTTGTTTATATCAGCTTGGTGGTTTGTTGTGTCCTCAGTGTTGTCAGTGGTCCACTGGAAGACTTTGTTTATATCAGCTTGGTGGTTTGTTGTGTCCTCAATGTTGTCAGTGGTCCACTGGAAGACTTTGGTGGTTTGTTGTGTCCTCAATAGATGACACTCTCATGGAGATTCTAGTATCGTCTGTAAAGGATGATACTGTTCTACGATTTATGTCTCTATGTCTGATATGAGAATGAAGAAAAAAACAGGAGCCAGAACTGTGCCTTGGGGAACAGGACTCTTCACTATGGCAGCCTCTGATTTCCCTCTGTCCACGCTTTGTGTTCTATTCATTAGAAAATTAAATCTCCATCTGTCCACTTTTCCAGTTATATTTATTTTTGCACTCAGTTTGTGAGTTATTACAGAGGGTCAAACTTGTCACAGGATTTTGCAGTCTCTGTATACTACATACACATTTTTTTCTGTCTTCCAGTGCAAGCAAGGGAAGGAGTGACCTGAGCTGAGCAACTGTTGAGTTTCCATTTAGCTTTTTAAGACTCTAAAATTTTGATAAAATGGGACATTAGCTCTATCGATCAACAGTCATAGACCAGGTAAAGGTATCCAGATATCTACAGCTTTGGTGAGTTCCGAGAGTTTTTCTTACTCCCGGAGCCCAGTCATAGGCCAGGCTCGTCTGCTGTTTGCCTGGTCAACCAGGCTGATGCTGGTGGTGGTCTGCTGACCCACATATCCATCACAGCCTGGTTGATCTGACACCTGGTGAAGAGACTTTTCCAGTTTCCTCTTAAAGATTTCTACACTAGTTCCAGCAGTGTTTCTGATATCTTCTGGTGACAACTTGTAGTGCCGCATGACAGAAATGTTAAAAGCAGGGGGGATATAGTGTTGGAGTGGTTGGTATTTTAGTTTAATAAATGTATGAAAGAGGGGAAGGTACCTAGGGATTGGCAGAGAGCATGTATAGTTCAAATCCCCGTCAGTTGTATTTTCTTCCCAGCATATTTCCTTAAGGTCATGATATATTTGATCCCAGTTAATGTTTTTGCTGTTGAAACTGATTTTGCTGAAGACACCCTCGTGGCCGGCTGCATCTTGCTGCTGAACACACCCTCGTGGCCGGCTGCATCTTGCTGCTGAACACACCCTCGTGGCCGGCTGCATCTTGCTGCTGAACACACCCTCGTGGCCGGCTGCATCATTGCTGCTGAATACACCCTCGTGGCCGGCTGCATCTTGCTGCTCAACACACCCTCGTGGCCGGCTGCATCTTGCTGCTCAACACACCCTCGTGGCCAGCTGCATCTTGCTGCTGAACACACCCTCGTGGCCGGCTGCATCTTGCTGTTGAAGACACCCTCGTGGCCGGCTGCATCTTGCTGCTGAACACACCCTCGTGGCCGGCTGCATCTTGCTGCTGAACACACCCTCGTGGCCGGCTGCATCTTGCTGCTGAACACACCCTCGTGGCCGGCTGCATCTTGCTGCTGAACACACCCTCGTGGCCGGCTGCATCTTGCTGCTGAACACACCCTCGTGGCCGGCTGCATCTTGCTGCTGAACACACCCTCGTGGCCGGCTGCATCTTGCTGCTGAACACACCCTCGTGGCCGCTGCATCTTGCTGCTGAAACACCCTCGTGGCCGGCTGCATCTTGCTGCTGAAACACCCTCGTGGCCGGCTGCATCTTGCTGCTAACACACCCTCGTGGCCGGCTGCATCTTGCTGCTGAACACACCCTCGTGGCCGGCTGCATCTTGCTGCTGAACACACCCTCGTGGCCGGCTGCATCTTGCTGCTGAAACACCCTCGTGGCCGGCTGCATCTTGCTGCTGAACACACCCTCGTGGCCGGCTGCATCTTGCTGCTGAACACACCCTCGTGGCCGGCTGCATCTTGCTGCTGAACACACCCTCGTGGCCGGCTGCATCTTGCTGCTGAACGACACCCTCGTGGCCGGCTGCATCTTGCTGCTGAACACCCTCGTGGCCGGCTGCATCTTGCTGCTGAACACCCTCGTGGCCGGCTGCATCTTGCTGTTGAACACACCCTCGTGGCCGGCTGCATCTTGCTGCTGAACACACCCTCGTGGCCAGCTGCATCTTGCTGCTGAAGACACCCTCGTGGCTGGCTGCATCTTGCTGCTGAACACACCCTCGTGGCCAGCTGCATCTTGCTGCTGAAGACACCCTCGTGGCCGGCTGCATCTTGCTGCTGAAGACACCCTCGTGGCCGGCTGCATCTTGCTGCTGAAGACACCCTCGTGGCCGGCTGCATCTTGCTGCTGAACACACCCTCGTGGCCGGCTGCATCTTGCTGCTGAACACTCCCTCGTGGCCGGCTGCATCTTGCTGCTGAACACACCCTCGTGGCCGGCTGCATCTTGCTGCTGAACACACCCTCGTGGCCGGCTGCATCTTGCTGCTGAACACACCCTCGTGGCCGGCTGCATCTTGCTGCTGAACACACCCTCGTGGCCGCTGCATCTTGCTGCTGAAGACATCCTCGTGGCCGGCTGCATCTTGCTGCTGAACACACCCTCGTGGCCAGCTGCATCTTGCTGCTGAACACACCCTCGTGGCCGGCTGCATCTTGCTGCTGAACACACCCTCGTGGCCAGCTGCATCTTGCTGCTGAAGACACCCTCGTGGCCAGCTGCATCTTGCTGCTGAACACACCCTCGTGGCCGGCTGCATCTTGCTGCTGAAGACACCTTCGTGGCCGGCTGCATCTTGCTGCTGAACACACCCTCGTGGCCGGCTGCACCTTGCTGCTGAAGACACCCTCGTGGCCGGCTGCATCTTGCTGCTGAACACACCCTCGTGGCCGGCTGCATCTTGCTGCTGAAGACACCCTCGTGGCTGGCTGCATCTTGCTGTTGAACACACCCTCGTGGCCGGCTGCATCTTGCTGCTGAACACACCCTCGTGGCCAGCTGCATCTTGCTGCTGAAGACACCCTCGTGGCCGGCTGCATCTTGCTGCTGAAGACACCCTCGTGGCCAGCTGCATCTTGCTGCTGAAGACACCCTCGTGGCCAGCTGCATCTTGCTGCTGAAGACACCCTCGTGGCTGGCTGCATCTTGCTGTTGAACACACCCTCGTGGCCGGCTGCATCTTGCTGCTGAACACACCCTCGTGGCCAGCTGCATCTTGCTGCTGAAGACACCCTCGTGGCCGGCTGCATCTTGCTGCTGAACACACCCTCGTGGCCGGCTGCATCTTGCTGCTGAAGACACCCTCGTGGCCGGCTGCATCTTGCTGCTGAAGACACCCTCGTGTCCGGCTGCATCTTGCTGCTGAAGACACCCTCGTGGCCGGCTGCATCTTGCTGTTGAAGACACCCTCGTGGCCGGCTGCATCTTGCTGCTGAAGACACTCTCGTGGCCGGCTGCATCTTGCTGTTGAAGACACCCTCGTGGCCGGCTGCATCTTGCTGTTGAAGACACCCTCGTGACCGGCTGCATCTTGCTGCTGAAGACACCCTCGTGGCCGGCTGCATCTTGCTGCTGAAGACACCCTCGTGGCCGGCTGCATCTTGCTGTTGAAGACACCCTCGTGGCCGGCTGCATCTTGCTGTTGAAGACACCCTCGTGGCCGGCTGCATCTTGCTGCTGAAGACACCCTCGTGGCCGGCTGCATCTTGCTGCTGAAGACCCTCGTGGCCGGCTGCATCTTGCTGTTGAAGACACCCTCGTGGCCGGCTGCATCTTGCTGTTGAAGACACCCTCGTGGCCGGCTGCATCTTGCTGCTGAAGACACCCTCGTGGCCGGCTGCATCTTGCTGCTGAAGACCCTCGTGGCCGGCTGCATCTTGCTGTTGAAGACACCCTCGTGGCCGGCTGCATCTTGCTGTTGAAGACACCCTCGTGTCCGGCTGCATCTTGCTGCTGAAGACACCCTCGTGGCCGGCTGCATCTTGCTGCTGAAGACGTGCGTATGCAGGTTTGAACCTCGATTAGGTTGTGGTCTGAATTAGAATTATTCAACATTGTTATGTTCAATACCAGATCCTCAATATTTATGAACATAAGGTTAAGGGTATTATCTAGTCTGGTCGGTTCAGCTATTTGCTGATTTAAAACAAATTTATTGCAGAATTTTAAGAGATCGATGTGAGAGATTTCTGTCTCGTGGGATTTTTCTTTGTTTTTTCAGTCTGTGTTATGGTCTTCCATTGTAGTTATCGTTGCCAGGCAACAAGATACTTGAGGCCGGGTAAGAAAGGAAGGTAAGGGAGAGGGAAAAGGTTAAAAGAAGTAATAAAGTAAACTAGACAGATGAAGTGGGAAGGGAGAAGAAATGTGGGAAGAAATGTGGAAGGACGAATACCTTTAAGGATGTTTCCGGGGGTCAACGCCCCCGCGGCCCGATCCTGAACCAGGCCTCCTGTAGGATCAAGACCGATCAACTAGGCTGTTACTGCTGGCCGCACATAGTCCAACGTACGAACCACAACCCGGCTCGTCAGGAATTAATTTGAGAAACTTGTCCAGTTCCCTCTTGAAGACAGCCAGAAGTTTGTTGGTAATTCCCCTTATGCACGGAGGAGGGCTTTGATGAGTCGGGGACCTCTGACACTCAACGAGTGCTCTCTTAGTGTACTCGTCGCGGTCCTACCTGAGTCTACCTGGAGGTATTCCGGGGATCAACGCCCCCGCGGCCCGGTCCACGACCAGGCCTCCCTGTGGATCAGGGCCTGATCAACCAGGCTGTTACTGCTGGCCGCACGTAGTCCAACGTACGAACCACAGCCCGGCTGATCCGGCACCGACCTTAAGTATCTGTCCAGCTCAATCTTGAAGGCAGCCAGGGGGTTATTGGTAATACCCCTTACGCTTGGTGGGAGGCTGTTGAACAGTCTTGGGCCCAGGATACTTATGGTGTTTTTCTTAGTGTACCAATGGCGTCCCTACTTTTCATTGGGGGTATTTTGCACCGCCTGCCCAGTCTTTTACTTTCGTAGGGAGTGATTTTTGTGTAGATTATGATTTATCTCTCTCGCCTGCGTTCCAGCGAGTACAAGTCAAGTGCTTCCAAGTGTTCCCAGTAGCTCAGAAGCTTGACTGAGTGTATACGAGCAGTGAAAGTTCTCTGTACGTTTTCCAGCTCAGCAATCTGGCCTACCTTGAAGGTGGTGGTCAGTATACAACAGTATTCCAGCCTGGAGAGAACAAGTGACTTGAAGAGTATCATCATTGACTCAACATCTCTTGTCTTGAAAGTTCTAGTTATCCAGTCTATCATTTTTCTTGTGGTAGCAATAACAACATTGTTGTGATCCTTGAATGTGATATCTTCCTACATCATTACTCCTAAGTCTCGCACATGGTACTTTCACTCTATTGAATAATTAGAGTTTGTCTTGTACTCTGTTACAGTCTTTATTTCCTCCATTCTTCCATAGCAGAGCAAGTGAAACTTTTCCTTGTTGTC
The DNA here is from genome assembly GCA_009830355.1 of Cherax destructor. Classification (NCBI taxonomy): domain Eukaryota; kingdom Metazoa; phylum Arthropoda; class Malacostraca; order Decapoda; family Parastacidae; genus Cherax; species Cherax destructor. Next base: position 64,325 of record WNWK01008063.1, on the reverse strand, counting down.
TGAGGTCCACTGGAAGACTTGATTTATATCCGCCTGAAGATTCACTGTGTCTTCGAGGGACGACACTCTCATAGAGATTCTGGTGTCATCAACAAAGAATGTTACACTGCTATGATTTATGTCCTTGTTAATGTTGGATATAAGAATGAGAAACAAAGTGGGGCGAGTACTGTGCCTTGAGGAACAGAAGTGGGATGAGTATGCCTGAGAACAGAAGTGGGGCGAGTACTGTGCCTTGAGGAACAGAAGTGGGGCGAGTACTGTGCCTTGAGGAACAGAAGTGGTGAGCGGTAGCGGGGGATGTGCCTGAGGAACAGAAGTGGGCGAGTACTGTGCCTTGAGGAACAGAAGTGGGCGAGTACTGTGCCTTGAGGAACAGAAGTGGGGCGAGTACTGTGCCTTGAGGAACAGAAGTGTGGCGAGTACTGTGCCTTGAGGAACAGAAGTGGGGCGAGTACTGTGCCTTGAGGAACAGAAGTGGGGCGAGTACTGTGCCTTGAGGAACAGAACTTTTCACTGTGTCAGCCTCTGACTTCACTCTCTTTATTACTAGGTTAGCAACACAACTCTAGAACACAAACAACACAAGGCTGGAACACCAGCAACACAACAATGGAAGACCAACACCAAAACACAACACTGGAAGACCAACACCAAAACACAACACTGGAAGACCAACACCAGCAACACATACCCAGAACACCAACAACACCACAGACAAAACAAGGAGGCGCGGCTGGAGAAGTAATCAAGGCTTCTTCCTTGGTGAGCGGCCATCATAACTTGTGAGGTGTTGCTGACACCAACCTTACAAGAAACACTCTCTCAGACCCTCCCTCTCCTCCCTCTCTCCCTCCCCTTCAAACTTTCTGCAAGAGCACTAAAATAGGTACCTGGGTGTTAGTCGACTAGTGTGGGTTGCATCCTGGGGACAAAATTAACTTAAGTTGCCAAAAATGCTCTGGATAACCAGGCTTTCTATGTAGTATGTTACTGATGTCAGCTATGGTTTGTATAAGCTGTATCATATACTTGTAGAAATAAAGATGAATTATTATTATTATTATTATTATTATTATTATTATTATTATTATTATGGTGCAAAATATTCCCAGTGAAAAGCAAGTGTGAAATGAGCACATTAACATTTAAGTGTAAAGGGACCACGACTTTTCAACATCCTTCTTTCATACACAAGGGGAATTATCAAAACATCCCTAGTTGTCTTCCAGAGGGAGCTTGATAAGTTTCTCTAGGTCTTGATCAGCCAGGCTGTGGTGTGCAAATTGGACAGTGTGCGACTAGCACCAACAGCCTTACTGATCAAACTATCAACCAGACATCCGGGTCTGAGACTGGACTGTAGGGGCGGTGTCCGCTAGAAATCGATTTCAAAGACCACAGTGGTGTTACTATGCTAACTGCAAAGTAAATGGTAGGCTGAATAACTAGAACCTTCAAAACAAGGGATGGATGACTAGAACCTTCAAAACAAGGGATGGATAACTAGAACCTTCAAAACAAGGGATGGATAACTAGAACCTTCAAAATAAGAGGTGGATAATGAGAACATTCAAAACAAGGGATGGATCACTAGAACCTTCAAAAGAACGGATGGATAACTAGAACCTTGAAAACAAGTTATGGATAACTAGAACCTTCAAAACAAGAGATGGATAACTAGAACCTTCAAAAGAAGGGATAGATAATGAGAACCTTCAAAACAAGGGATGGATAATTAGAACCTTCAAAACAAGGGATGGATAACTAGAACCTTCAAAACAAGGGATGCCAAGCCAATAATGAAACTTGTTCTCTCCAGGCTGGAATAGTGTTGTACACTAACAGTTCCTTGTAAGGGAAGCTCTGGGAAAAGGTTGGACAAATACGTGGGTGGGAATGGGTGGATTTGAAAAAGATCTGCCTTGTATGGGCCAGTAGCCTGCTGCAGTGAAGATTCACTGCTCACACGAGCGAGTTCAAACTTCCCAATGATTGGGAACACATAAATTATTCATAATGTTTAACTTGGAAAATAGGAACGAAATATTCATTAATGTTTACACTTGAAAATACTAGAGGGATTGATTTCAAATCTGCACACTGAAATTCATCCCTATAAAAGCATTACTCGGCATATGGAACAAAATTCCCGAAAAGTAAAGCAAGTGTATCAGTACTCAAAGTTCCAAGAAAATGCAATAAGTGTAAAGGGACCAAGACTCTTCAACACCCTCCCTTCATATGTAAAGATTATGCAAATATCGCGAACAAGCGATACAAGATTCAAAACAACCACGGAGGGGTGAGGAGGTAAATGATAGCTCTAGGTTTTTCGTGTTGCAGTCAACACGTCATCGGGAGCTTGCAATGTTGCAGAAAAGAGGAGGAAGTCCTAGCAAATATAATCACAGGAATCGCCTTTACTAGCAAAGGCGCTTCCTGTGATCGTATTTGCTTTCACCTACTCTTTTCTGCAACATTGCAAGCTCCTGATATGTTGATTGCAATACGAAAGGCCTAGAGCTATCATTCAACTCCCTCCTGTAGTTGTTTTGCATACGTAAAGATATTTATTTACCAACAGACTCCAAACTGCCTTCAAGAGACAACCTGGTAGGTCCTTGAAGTTAATTTCTGATGAGACTAGTTCATAATTTGAACTACGTGTTGCCAGCACCAACAACCTTGATGATCAGGTCCTCCACCAGGAGACCTGGTCTGGGTGCAGTCCGCGGGGGCGCTGACCCCTTCAAAGGAATGTTGACTCCAGACTCAACCATCCCTTTGATCCCCTTGTCACTAGCCACTCATCTGCCCACCCAGCCCACACTATCCACCCACCCAGCCCACACTATCTACCCACTCAGCCCATACAGCCACGATACAATAACCCACCCCAGCCCACAGTTCTAACTCTCATATTACACCTTCGCCCACAACCCCCAATAACCACCCACCCCCACCACCTGAATGAGACCATCCCCGCCCACCCCAGCCCACCTGGCCAACCCTCGCCCACCACTAACGCCACGTAAACGCCTCAAGTTCTGTTAAGTGGGCAGAGAATTCCCTCCCTCACTCCTCCAACGCTCTCACCCTCCCTCCTCCAACACTCCGTCCCTTCTCCAACACTCCCTCCAGGTACCTACTTACTGCTAGGTGAACAACGGTTACATATGTAAGGTGACTAACAATTAGGTACCTTCCTACTGATAGGCGAACAGTGACTAAGTAAGTAAGTAAGTTTATTCAGGTATACACAAATACAGTTACATAGATCATCATACATAGCAGCATATGTGTAGAAAACCCTCCAGGATAACCCAAAAAAGTCAGACAGAGTGACTTATTTCCATTGGGGTCCATTTAATACCTTAATATTATACACTGTAGGAGATATATGTTATTATAGGATATATACTAGGAATAAGGTAAAAAGAGTTATTTACATATACATGTGTGTTAGCTAAAAAAATAAAAAATCATTCTCCTCCCTTTCTGTCGCTACATTCATTAGGCACCTTTTGGCTCTCTTCTTGAACTGGCTCCTGCTATGACTGGCTTTGACATGTGCAGGCAGTCTGTTCCATTCCTTTATTGATGTACAATAAAAGGTGTTTGAAGCCTGGCCACTGACTGTGGGTACTACAAAGTTGTGCTCTCTCCCCCTAGTACTATGACTGCTTTGGTTCCCAGCCTTGACAAAATTGTCAGCAAGATATTCTGGACACTGTGAGCAATTTTATAAACTTGATTTAACTTAAGTTGTTTTACTCTGTCTTCAGTATTCAGCATATCCAATTGTTGTAATTCATCCTGGCCTACATGCTCTCTTGGGCCCAGGTCCAGGATGAATCTTGGACCCAGGTCCAGGATGAATCTTACCATTTTGTTCTGGGTGATTTGCAGTTTATCTTTCAGTTTTTTTGTCAAGGCAGAGTACCATGAAGAGCAAGCGTAGTCAATATGACATTGTATAAGGGCTAGACATAGAGTCCTGCGAGCCTCAGTAGGTAGACATTGTGCTTGTCTGTAGAGGAACTTCAGTCTGGCATTCGCTTTCTTTACTACATAGTTCCCTATCAGTTCTCCTGACATGCATGGGTCAAAGGGAATTCCCAGATATTTTACTGAGGAAACTGAGGTGATGGATTCCCCATTACACCGGACATTAAAATTATTTACCCTTCTCAGTTTATATTTCGTGCCAAAGAGTATGGCTTCTGTTTTCCAGAGGTGTAACGATAGTTTGTTGTCTACTAATCATTTGCTGCAAGACTCCAGTGACAGCAGGAGTAAGATGACTAACACCCAGGTGCCTA
>WNWK01008063.1:0-55000 GCA_009830355.1 Cherax destructor | reverse complement strand
TTATCCAGCCTAATACTGTGTTTTCCTAGTATTTGTGAGAGCAATATTAATGTCATCCTTATATGTATTGAAGGTTCTAGTTATCCAGCCTAATACTGTGTTTTCCTAGTATTTGTGAGAGCAATATTAATGTCATCCTTATATGTATTGAAGGTTCTAGTTATCCAGCCTAATACTGTACTTGCCTTGTCTTTGTGAGAGCAATATTAATGTCATCCTTATACGTGAGATCTTCTGATGTGTTATCACTTCCGAGTCCTTAACATTCTTAAGCTTAATCAGTTCGTTTAAGTTTGTTTTATATTAACTTCCAATTTGTTTTTATTCAATTTTTCACAACGAAGAATTTAGATTTTGCCGAATACAGGAAAAACTTATAGTGTACCCCGTATCCATGCTGTAGATGGTAGTACAAGAGTAATTGCGATTTGCCAGTGGAGATATAGAGAGGAAGTAATCAGTCCACCACGTTGTGAGGTGGTAAGTTCCTCAGCCTGAGAAATGACCACAGCTTCTACTGCCTCTTCTATATTAGACTGAAAAAGCCTACTATGTAGGCGAAACATTTCTGAATAAAGATACGTAACTGATGCACTTGTATCTTATATATCAACTTGTCGGTATTGTTAACCATTATCATATCTTTAATAAACATACTGTTATCAGTGGTCCACTGGAAGACTTTGTTTATATCAGCTTGTTGGTTTGTTGTGTCCTCAGTGTTGTCAGTGGTCCACTGGAAGACTTTGTTTATATCAGCTTGGTGGTTTGTTGTGTCCTCAGTGTTGTCAGTGGTCCACTGGAAGACTTTGTTTATATCAGCTTGGTGGTTTGTTGTGTCCTCAGTGTTGTCAGTGGACCACTGGAAGACTTTGTTTATATCAGCTTGATGGTTTGTTGTGTCCTCAGTGTTGTCAGTGGTCCACTGGAAGACTTTGTTTATATCAGCTTGATGGTTTGTTGTGTCCTCAGTGTTGTCAGTGGTCCACTGGAAGACTTTGTTTATATCGCTTATGGTTTGTTGTGTCCTCAGTGTTGTCAGTGGTCCACTGGAAGACTTTGTTTATATCAGCTTGGTGGTTTGTTGTGTCCTCAGTGTTGTCCAGTGGTCCACTTGGAAGACTTTGTTTATATCAGCTTGGTGGTTTGTTGTGTCCTCAGTGTTGTCAGTGGACCACTGGAAGACTTTGTTTATATCAGCTTGGTGGTTTGTTGTGTCCTCAGTGTTGTCAGTGTTGTCAGTGTTGTCAGTGTTGTCAGTTGTCCACTGGAAGATTTGTATCGTCTGCAAAGGATGATACAGTGCTGTGATTTTTGCTCCCTCTATTTCAGTGTTTGTCCCCTCTGTAACTAGCAGTGATACCATTACACAAGTACCAACACCACTACACTAACACCAACACAACTACACCACCAAACAACACTCACCAACACCACTAATCCACCATCACCACACTCCCCCAAACCACTACACTCCACCATCCAAACCCCTAACACCAACACCACCACACTAGCACCAACACCACCACACTAGCACCAACACCACCACACTACCACCATCACCACTACACTACCACCACACCACCCACTGCACCAACACCACCAATCCAATCCACTGTACAAAACCACCGTCATTTTTTTAACCCACCAACACTGGGCCAACACACGCTAAATCACCACTCACTACCACCAACACCACTACACTACCACCAACACCACTACACTACCACCAACACCACCACACTACCACCAACACCACTACACTACCACCAACACCACTACACTACCACCAACACCACTACACTACCACCAACACCACTACACTACCACCAACACCACTACACTACCACCAACACCACTACACTACCACCCTCACCACTACACTACCACCATCACCACTACACTACCACCAACACCACTACACTACCACCCTCACCACTACACTACCACCAACACCACTACACTACCACCCTCACCACTACACTACCACCGTCACTACTACACTAGCATCAACACCACCACACTACCACCATCACCACGCTAGCACCATCACCACTACACTACCACCATCACCACCACACTACCACCATCACCACGCTAGCACCATCACCACTACACTACCACCACTCACACTTCAACACTACCACCATTTTTGTGTTCGTCACAAAGTTTGCTGCTTTAAGAAGTTCTGTGAGTCTTCGTCGTCGCCTGTAAAGGGACCGTCTCTCTCACCTTCACATTTACTTCCTTTTCTTAATGGTATAAATCTTTTACATATTTCTAGTACCAATGAGATCATCCTCTCGACAGAAAAGTCGTACCTTAATTGATCCTAAAGTTCCAGAAGATGAGTTTGTCTCAGTTTATGTTGAATACTGTTATGTTCAGTACTAGATCCTCATTATTTGTCAATATAAGGTCGAGGGTATTGTCTAATGTGGTCACTTCCACTATTTTCTGTATTAAAGGTGAATTTATGACAGATTTAATAGTTCAATTGTGTAAGACTGTTCAGTGGAACTGTCTCCTGGTATTGTTACATTGGTGCAGTTTATAAGTTTTGCCAGCCACCACTACACCTTTAACTTTCCCTCGTCCACATACCTTCATCACCACCACCACACCACCAGCACTACACCTTCACCGGCACCATCACCACCACCACACCACCAGCACTACACCATCACCGGCACCATCACCACCACCACACCACCAGCACTACACCATCACCGGCACCATCACCACCACCACACCACCAGTACTACACCATCACCGGCACCATCACCACCACCACACCACCAGCACTACACCATCACCGGCACCATCACCACCATCACACCACCAGCACTACACCATCACCACCACCACACCACCAGCACTACACCATCACCGGCACCATCACCACCACCACACCACCAGTACTACACCATCACCGGCACCATCACCACCACCACACCACCAGCACTACACCATCACCGGCACCATCACCACCACCACACCACCAGTACTACACCATCACCGGCACCATCACCACCACCACACCACCAGCACTACACCATCACCGGCACCATCACCACCACCACACCACCAGCACTACACCATCACCGGCACCATCACCACCACCACACCACAAGCACTACACCATCACCACCACCACACCACCAGCACTACACCATCACCGGCACCATCACCACCACCACACCACCAGTACTACACCATCACCGGCACCATCACCACCACCACACCACCAGCACTACACCATCACCGGCACCATCACCACCACCACACCACCAGCACTACACCTTCACCGGCACCATCACCACCACCACACCACTAGCACTACACCATCACCGGCACCATCACCACCACCACACCACCAGCACTACACCATCACCGGCACCATCACCACCACCACACCACCAGCACTACACCATCACCGGCACCATCACCACCACCACACCACCAGCACTACACCATCACCGGCACCATCACCACCACCACACCACCAGTACTACACCATCACCGGCACCATCACTTCCACCACCAGCACTACACCATCACCGGCCCCATCACCACCACCACACCACCAGCACTACACCATCACCGGCACCATCACCACCACCACACCACCAGCACTACACCATCACCGGCACCATCACCACCACCACACCACCAGCACTACACCATCACCGGCACCATCACCACCACCACACCACCAGTACTACACCATCACCGGCACCATCACTTCCACCACCAGCACTACACCATCACCGGCCCCATCACCACCACCACACCACCAGCACTACACCATCACCGGCACCATCACCACCACCACACCACCAGCACTACACCATCACCGGCACCATCACCACCACCACACCACCAGCACTACACCATCACCGGCACCATCACCACCACCACACCACCAGTACTACACCATCACCGGCACCATCACTTCCACCACCAGCACTACACCATCACCGGCCCCATCACCACCACCACACCACCAGCACTACACCATCACCGGCACCATCACCACCACCACACCACCAGCACTACACCATCACCGGCACCATCACCACCACCACACACCAACACTACACCATCACCGGCACCATCACCACCACCACACCACCAGCACTACACCATCACCGGCACCATCACCACCACCACACCACCAGCACTACACCATCACCGGCTCCATCACCACCACCACACCACCAGCACTACACCATCACCGGCACCATCACCACACCACCAGCACTACACCATCACCGGCACCATCACCACCACACCACCAGCACTACACCATCACCGGCACCATAACCACCACCACACCACCAGCACTACACCATCACCGGCACCATCACCACCACCACACCACCAGCACTACACCATCACCGGCACCATAACCACCACCACACCACCAGCACTACACCATCACCGGCACCATCACCACCACCACACCACCAGCACTACACCATCACCGGCACCATCACCACCACCACATCACCAGCACTACACCATCACCGGCACCATCACCACCACCACACCACCAGCACTACACCATCACCGGCATCATCACCACCATCACACTACCACCACCACCACCACCAGCACTACACCATCACCACCACCACACCGTCACCACCACCGCACTACCACCACCACCACACTGCTACCACCACACCATCACCACCACACAATCACCATCACCACCATGCCACACCATCTCCACCTCACATAAAGCATTCCATCTTTACATCAATAGCATTAAGTACCCTGGTGAGGAGAGGTACAAGGCATCAGAAACTCCATTCACAAATCCATTAGTAATTCCCTTTCCTTACTTCATATTCAAATATATCCTAATTTCCCTACGTTCATTTTCCTACGTAATTCCCCAACGTCAATTTCCAAACGCACTCGGAAAATTTGCAAACAATATTTTCCTTAAGTTGGATTGGATTGGGTTAATGGGGTTTCAAGTCTATCTACTACACGAGGGTCATTAAGGCTGCATGTAACCTGTTCACCACCAGTCAAGAATACTTTAATACCTAGGGTTAAGGGTTGAAGTCAACGCAGTGTATATATCCTGAGACATACACCACACGGTGTATATACACTGAGAGACATAGCTCAAGGTGTATATACACTGAGACATATACCTCACAGTGGATATACAATAGACAGTAATACGTCTGGCAGCGAGGAGGCTATCAAACACAACAAAACGTTTAAATTTGCACGAGTGCCACTGCTGGTGCCAGAATATATAGTATTTTCCAATGGCAAGTTCCCTTTGTGTGCTTATAAATTCACGGTCCACACACAGCCAATAAAGTATTTAAATTACTGGGGACGTCTTAAAATCCTAAATATGTACTCAGTGAATCAGAGGAGAGATAAATGATAATATATATACCTGGAAAGTACTTGAAGGCCTTGTCCCGAGTTTACACAGGGAGGAAGTGCAAAACAAAACCAGTGAAAAGCAGGGGTGCAGTGGGTACAATAAGAGAACACTATCAACATCCGTGGCCACAGATTATTCAACATCTTATCCGAAATTTGTACTCTCATCATCTTTCAAAGACTTTTAAAATGTGGGAAGTTAAGGAGCATGTAGTTAGAATCTCTTTCTCCTGTATAAATTACTAAATGTTAAAAGAAACACTTTAGAAACACTCTTGTTTCTTCTTTTTTGGGGGGTCATTGCCTCGGTGGGAGATAGCCGGTATGTTTAAAAATACAGTGGTGTTTCTGTCCAACTCCCTTTATGATAAGTTTTTTTTTCTTTTGTGTGTTCTTTGACTAAAAACTTAAGTCTATTTTCAACTTTTTTGGAGAAAAATTTTTCGAATGGTGACAGCTTTTGAATGATATCGTAAGCCGGTCCTCTTACTATGTTTCTGCAGTGCTTTGAGAAGTAGGCTAAAGGGGTTACGACCTCTCCTTTTCATTAGCATATCATGCTAAGATATATGGCCATATCAGGATGGCCATATATCTTAGCATGTGTTCCTTACCCTGCAGAAATTAGACTTGCTAAAATTGGGTGCAGATCAAGGGCTAGATAAAATGGACACATGAGATTTGCATGTGCACAGCAGAGTCTCATCTACGACATAATATATACACGTGCTTGTCTAAAACTTTTATTTCCTCAAACCATTAAAAATTCGAAATAATATGCATCTATCCTGATAATATAGCTAGTGACATTACACCCAATAACCTGCACCTTGGAATCAAGGAATCTGCACTCTTTTAGGTCAGTCAGACATTATGTCAGCAGAAACCCGACTGTAAATAGAGGTGTTGGGGACTGCGACAGGCAGATTGCAATTGTGAATTTCAACCAACAACGTGATAAGTGACCTAGTGTCGCTGCCAAGGCCTCGACACGTTCAAACACAGAACATTCGTGGTCGTATCCGTGTGTACTTAGTGAAACCCGAGTCATGCAGCAACAATCTCTAGGAAGAACTACTTTACCTGCCATGAATAATAAAAGATATATTAGCGAGTGAGCCAGTACCATGGAGGAACTATTCTGTCACTAATTCATGTATAAACAATTATTAAGGGGAACTGAAGCAAAGATAAGAGATTGAAATACTAACCATAGTTATCTTTGCTAAGTGAATCAGAATCATAGCTAGTAATTCTCCGAACTGTGGACATTATCCATGCATACAGTTACCTTGTGAACGAGTGATGGCAATTCGAGTGACGATGGAACAAGACGAAAGGTACACGGTGTTGAACAGTCTAAGTGAACAAGAACACACGTGTCTGATGAACATTCCTCTGTTACTAAATCATTCAACGTTTTTCACAGAAGAGTGGAATCATCCTACCTTCAATCAACCATCAATACCGGCGTCATGACATGGTCTGTCATATGAGCACGATACACACACCCAGGTAAGTCCTATCTAAACTAACATTTTACTGTAATTCACTGCAGCGGATACGTATTGATGTGGGATTGATAAGGCTAACCTACATTCCCCTTTTCTGCATCCAGAGAAGTCTTTCTTTCTGTAGTTTCCAAAGATCTCAGCACTACCGCTGCTGCTTTCTTCTAATCTGTCCTTCATTATATTTTCATCTTTCACAGACAACTGCTCCAGAATATGTAACAGAAATCACTTCTTCAAGATATTGCTGCTTTTGAATAGTGTTTTGCCTGGTCTTCCATGACAAAGTATTGCTACAGCATCGTGTCCAGCAGCCTGAATAATCTTCTGGAATCTGTCTTAGTGAAGCTAGAAGCTTGTGTGTAGTAACCATACAACGTTGCGACACAAGGGCGATTCTCCAAACCAACGTAAGACTCCCCCACGACTTTCCAGGTGACATACCATAGTACGTAGGTCTTTAGGGGAAGTGTTAACCCAGGCCATAATGGCTCTCTTACACCCCAGTGGGAACTAAGACAACCGATATCGAAGGAGACCTCAGACCCGCTGCTGCTGGGGTCTTGAGACCACCATCACTACCACCAACAGTGGTAGTTTTATTGTATTCATTCTTATATCTCTACTATAATCACTCACATTAGTGTCAGCCTGAGCTGAGAGACTTCAGCAGGTCAGCCTGGGCTAGGAGACTTCAGCAGTGTCAGCCTGGGCTAGGAGACTTCAGCAGTGTCAGCCTGAGCTGGGAGACTTCAGTAGTGTCAGTCTGAGCTGGCAGACTACAGCAGTGTCAGCCTGAGCTAGGAGACTTCAGCAGTGTCAGCCTGGGCTAGGAGACTTCAGCAGTGTCAGCCTGAGCTGAGAGACTTCAGCAGTGTCAGCCTGGGCTAGGAGACTTCAGCAGTGTCAGCCTGAGCTGGGAGACTTCAGTAGTGTCAGCCTGAGCTGGGAGACTTCAGTAGTGTCAGTCTGAGCTGGCAGACTACAGCAGTGTCAGCCTGAGCTGACAGACTACAACAGTGTCAGCATGAGCTGGCAGACTACAGCATTATCAGCCTGAGCTGGCAGACTACACCAGTGCCAGCCTGAGCAGGCAGACTTCAGTAGTGTCAGCCTGAGCTGGGAGACTTCAGTAGTGTCAGTCTGAGCTGGCAGACTACAGCAGTGTCAGCCTGAGCTGACAGACTACAGCAGTGTCAGCATAAGCTGGGAGACTACAGCAGTGTCAACCTGAGCTGGGAGACTTCAGTAGTGTCAACCTGAGCAGGCAGACTTCAGCAGTGTCAGCCTGAGCTGGCAGACTAAAGCAGTGTCAGCATGAGCTGGGAGACTACAGCAGTGTCAGCCTGAGCTGGCAGACTACAGCAGTGTCAGCCTGAGCTGGCAGACTACAGCAGTGTCAGCCTGAGCTGGCAGACTACAGCAGTGTCAGCATGAGCTGGCAGACTACAGCAGTGTCAACCTGAGCTGGCAGACTACAGCAGTGTCAGCCTGAGCTGGGAGACTACAGCAGTGTCAGCCTGAGCTGGCAGACTACAGCAGTGTCAACCTGAGCTGGCAGACTACAGCAGTGTCAGACTGAGCTGGGAGACTACAGCAGTGTCAGCCTGAGCTGGCAGACTACAGCAGTGTCAGCCTGAGTTGGCAGACTACAGCAGTGTCAGCCTGAGCTGGCAGACTACAGCAGTGTCAGCATGAGCTGGCAAACTACAGCAGTGTCAGCATGAGCTGGCAGACTACAGCATTATCAGCCTGAGCTGGCAGACTACAGCAGTGTCAGCCTGAACTGGGAGACTTCAGTGAGGATATCGTCCAGTCTATCAAAGGCTCATCAGCTGCGGAGGTGTTGTTGCAGCAGAGCTGTAGTTACTATCACCTGGTAGTTACTATCACCTGGGAGTTACTATCACCTGGTAGTTACTATCACCTGGTAGTTACTATCACCTGGGAGTTACTATCACCTGGTAGTTACTATCACCTGGTAGTTACTATCACCTGGAGTTACTATCACCTGGAGTTACTATCACCTGGGAGTTACTATCACCTGGGAGTTACTATCACCTGGTAGTTACTATCACCTGGGAGTTACTATCACCTGGGAGTTACTATCACCTGGGAGTTACTATCACCTGGTAGTTACTATCACCTGGGAGTTACTATCACCTGGTAGTTACTATCACCTGGTAGTTACTATCACCTGGTAGTTACTATCACCTGGGAGTTACTATCACCTGGTAGTTACTATCACCTGGGAGTTACTATCACCTGGGAGTTACTATCACCTGGGAGTTACTATCACCTGGGAGTTACTATCACCTGGGAGTTACTATCACCTGGGAGTTACTATCACCTGGGAGTTACTATCACCTGGGAGTTACTATCACCTGGGAGTTACTATCACCTGGGAGTTACTATCACCTGGGAGTTACTATCACCTGGTAGTTACTATCACCTGGGAGTTACTATCACCTGGGAGTTACTATCACCTGGAGTTACTATCACCTGGGAGTTACTATCACCTGGGAGTTACTATCACCTGGGAGTTACTATCACCTGGTAGTTACTATCACCTGGGAGTTACTATCACCTGGTAGTTACTATCACCTGGGAGTTACTATCACCTGGGAGTTACTATCACCTGGTAGTTACTATCACCTGGGAGTTACTATCACCTGGTAGTTACTATCACCTGGGAGTTACTATCACCTGGGAGTTACTATCACCTGGGAGTTACTATCACCTGGGAGTTACTATCACCTGGGATTACTATCACCTGGGAGTTACTATCACCTGGGAGTTACTATCACCTGGGAGTTACTATCACCTGGGAGTTACTATCACCTGGGAGTTACTATCACCTGGGAGTTACTATCACCTGGAGTTACTATCACCTGGAGTTACTATCACCTGGGAGTTACTATCACCTGGGAGTTACTATCACCTGGGAGTTACTATCACCTGGGAGTTACTATCACCTGGAGTTACTATCACCTGGTAGTTACTATCACCTGGAGTTACTATCACCTGGGAGTTACTATCACCTGGGAGTTACTATCACCTGGTAGTTACTATCACCTGGGAGTTACTATCACCTGGTAGTTACTATCACCTGGGAGTTACTATCACCTGGTAGTTACTATCACCTGGTAGTTACTATCACCTGGGAGTTACTATCACCTGGTAGTTACTATCACCTGGTAGTTACTATCACCTGGTAGTTACTATCACCTGGGAGTTACTATCACCTGGTAGTTACTATCACCTGGTAGTTACTATCACCTGGGAGTTACTATCACCTGGGAGTTACTATCACCTGGTAGTTACTATCACCTGGTAGTTACTATCACCTGGTAGTTACTATCACCTGGTAGTTACTATCACCTGGGAGTTACTATCACCTGGTAGTTACTATCACCTGGTAGTTACTATCACCTGGTAGTTACTATCACCTGGGAGTTACTATCACCTGGTAGTTACTATCACCTGGGAGTTACTATCACCTGGGAGTTACTATCACCTGGTAGTTACTATCACCTGGTAGTTACTATCACCTGGTAGTTACTATCACCTGGGAGTTACTATCACCTGGTAGTTACTATCACCTGGTAGTTACTATAACCTGGTAGTTACTATCACCTGGGAGTTACTATCACCTGGTAGTTACTATCACCTGGTAGTTACTATCACCTGGTAGTTACTATCACCTGGGAGTTACTATCACCTGGTAGTTACTATCACCTGGTAGTTACTATCACCTGGGAGTTACTATCACCTGGGAGTTACTATCACCTGGTAGTTACTATCACCTGGTAGTTACTATCACCTGGTAGTTATTATCACCTGGTAGTTACTATCACCTGGGAGTTACTATCACCTGGTAGTTACTATCACCTGGTAGTTACTATCACCTGGTAGTTACTATCACCTGGGAGTTACTATCACCTGGTAGTTACTATCACCTGGGAGTTACTATCACCTGGGAGTTACTATCACCTGGTAGTTACTATCACCTGGAGTTACTATCACCTGGTAGTTAATATCACCTGGGAGTTACTATCACCTGGTAGTTACTATCACCTGGTAGTTACTATCACCTGGTAGTTACTATCACCTGGGAGTTACTATCACCTGGGAGTTACTATCACCTGGGAGTTACTATCACCTGGAGTTACTATCACCTGGGAGTTACTATCACCTGGGAGTTACTATCACCTGGTAGTTACTATCACCTGGTAGTTACTATCACCTGGGAGTTACTATCACCTGGGAGTTACTATCACCTGGGAGTTACTATCACCTGGGAGTTACTATCACCTGGGAGTTACTATCACCTGGTAGTTACTATCACCTGGTAGTTACTATCACCTGGGAGTTACTATCACCTGGTAGTTACTATCACCTGGGAGTTACTATCACCTGGGAGTTACTATCACCTGGGAGTTACTATCACCTGGGAGTTACTATCACCTGGGAGTTACTATCACCTGGGAGTTACTATCACCTGGTAGTTACTATCACCTGGGAGTTACTATCACCTGGGAGTTACTATCTCTACAATACAACATAAAAGAAATTTTATGAAGATATATCCATCATTACTGATATGATGGAGAGGATGATGGTGGAGAGTGATGATGGAGAGGATGATGGAGGGGATGATGATGGAGGGGATGATGATGGAGGGGATGATGATAGAGAGTGATGATGATGGAGGGGATGATGATGGAAGGGATGATGATGGAGAGGGATGATGATGGAGGGGATGATGATGGAAGGGATGATGATGGAAGGGATGATGATGGAGGGAGATGATGGAGGGATGATGATGGAAGGGATGATGATGGAGGATGATGATGGAGGGATGATGATGGAAGGGATGATGATGGAGGATGATGATGGAAGGGATGATGATGGAAGGGATGATGATGGAAGGGATGATGATGGAAGGGATGATGATGGAGGATGATGATGGAAGGATGATGATGGAGGGGATGATGATGGAAGGATGATGATGGAGGGGATGATGATGGAAGGGATGATGATGGAAGGGATGATGATGGAGGGGATGATGATGGAAGGGATGATGATGGAAGGGATGATGATGGAGGGGATGATGATGGAGAGGATGATGATGGAGAGGATGATGATGGAAGGGATGATGATGGAGAGGATGATGATGTAAGGGATGATGGTGGAAGGGATGATGATGGAAGGGGTGATGGTGGAAGATGATGATGGAAGGGGTGATGGTGGATGATGATGGAAGGGATGATGGTGGAAGATAATGATGGAAGGATGATGATGGAAGGGATGATGATGGAGGGATGATGATGGAGGGATGATGATGGAAGGATGATGATGGAAGGGATGATGATGGAAGGATGATGATGGAAGGATGATGATGGAAGGGATGATGATGGAAGGGATGATGATGGAGGGATGATGATGTAGGGATGATGTTGAGGATGGAGAGGATGATGATAGAGGGGATGATGATGGAGGGGATGATGATGGAAGGGATGATGATGGAGAGGATGATGATGGAGAGGATGATGATGGAAGGGATGATGATGGAGAGGATGATGATGGAAGGGATGATGATGGAATGGATGATGATGGAAGGGATGATGATGGAAGGGATGATGATGGAGGGGATGATGATGGAAGGGATGATGATGGAAGGGATGATGATGGAGGGGATGATGATGGAAGGGATGATGATGGAAGGGATGATGATGGAGGGGATGATGATGTAGGGGATGATGTTGAGTGATGGAGAGGATGATGATAGAGGGATGATGATGGAGGGATGATGGTGAGTGATGATGAGAGGATGATGATGGAGAGGATGATGATGGAGAGGATGATGATGGAAGGGATGATGATGGAGAGGATGATGATGGAAGGAGATATAATGATAGGAGAGGATGATGATGGAAGGGATGATGATTAAAGGGATGATGATGGAAGGGATGATGATGGAAGGGATGATGATGGAGAGGATGATGATGGAGAGGATGATGATGGAGAGGATGATGATGGAAGGGATGATGATGGAGAGGATGATGATGGAAGGGATGATGATGGAGAGGATGATGATGGAAGGATGATGATGGAAGGATGATGATGGAGGGGATGATGATGGAAGGGATGATGATGGAGGGGATGATGGTGAGTGATGATGGAGAGGATGATGATGGAGAGGGATGATGATGGAGGGGATGATGTAGGGGATGATGTAGGGGATGATGGATGGGATGATGGAGGGGATGATGGATGGGATGATGGAGGGATGATGGAGGGATGATGGAGGGATGATGTAGGGGATGATGTAGGGATGATGGATGGGATGATGGAGGGGATGATGGAAGGGATGATGGAGGGGATGATGGAGGGGATGATGGAGGGATGAAAGAGGAATGATGGAGGTGATGATGGATGGGATGATGGAGGGATGATGGAGGGGATGATGGAGGGATGATGGAGGGGATGATGGAGGATGATGGAGGGATGATGGAGGGGATGATGGAGGGATGAAAGAGGAATGATGGAGGGATGATGGAGGGGATGATGGATGATGATGGAGGGATGATGGAGGGGTGAGGAAATACTCGCCTAATTGTGGTTACAGGGGTCGAATCTCGGGTTTTGATGATGGAGTGAGGGAGGGATGATGGAGGGGTGAGGGTAAGGAGAGAGGGGTGTGCCAGCAGAGGGCGTGGCTGAGAGGGGAGACTATCTCCATGACAACAGGGCGGTCAACATCCCTGGAGCCATGACCCCTCACACCTGTGACGCCCACGCCCACGGTGGTGGTGGTAGTGGTGGTGGTGGTAGTGGTGGTGGTGGTGGTAGTGGTGGTGGTAGTGGTGGTGGTGGTGGTGGTGGCAGTGGTGGTGGCTTTGGTGGTGGTGGCAGTGGTGGTGGCTTTGGTGGTGGTGGTAGTGGTAGTGGTGGCGGTGGTAGTGGTGGTGGGTGGTGGTGGTGGCAACGGTGTTAGTAGTTGTAGTGGTGGTGGTGGTAGTGGTGGTGGTTGTGGTGGTGGTGGTTGACAGGAGCAGTACAGATGTGAAGACGATGTAGTCAGTCCATCACTCTTCAAGACGTAGTATTGAGGTGGTCAGTCCCTCAACCTGAGAAGAGTTTTGTTCCATAGTCTGGAACAATGGGACAAAACTCTTCTCCACACTGAGGACTGACCACCAAAACTACGTCGAGGGTGATGGACTGACACATCTTTATATCTCCTCTGTACTCGACTAAAAGCCTACTGTGTAAGCGAAACGTTTCATAAAGGTATGTCAGTAGTAAAAATTATGTCAGTGAACTGCTCAAAGGCATAGTTTGAAGGTGGGTTGAACAGTGATGCATTGAAGGTCAAACTTAAAGGAACTTCATTGTGATTTAGCAAGGCATAGTCTGCAAATGCAAGCATTGCAAGTGCCTAGCTCCTGTGCAGGACAAAACCTTCTCAACGTGCTTTAACCTGCAAGTGCAGTAGCCCTTCATGTGCAGTGACTGCCTTGCAACAGTGCTAGCTCCTTGCAACGTGCATAGCCCTTGCAACAGTGTATAGCCCTTGCAACAGTGCTAACTCCTTGCAATAGTGCATAGCCCTGCAACGTGCATACTCCTAGCAACGGTGCATAGCTCCTGCAACGGTGCATAGCCCTGCAACAGTGCCTAGCTCCTTGCAACAGTCATAGTCCTTGCAACAGTGCATAGCTCCTGCAATGTGCATAGCCCGCAAAGTGCTAGCTCCGCAACAGTGCTAGCCCTGCAACAGTGCCTAGCCCTGCAATAGTGCATAGCTCCTTGCAACGTGCTAGCCCTTGCAAGTGCATAGCCTGCAACAGTGCATAGCCCTGCAACGGTGCATAGCCCTGCAACAGTGCTAGCCCTTGCAACAGTGCCTAGCTCCTTGCAACAGTGCATAGCTCCTGCAAGTGCATAGCTCCTGCAATAGTGCATAGCCCTGCAACAGTGCTAGCTCCTTGCAATAGTGCATAGCCCTGCAACAGTCCTAGCTCTGCAATAGTGCATAGCTCCTTGCAACAGTGCATAGCTCCTTGCAACAGTGCATAGCTCCTTGCAACGGTGCACAGCTCCTTGCAACAGTGCCTAGCTCCTTGCAACAGTGCATAGCTCCTTGCAACAGTGCATAGCTCCTTGCAATAGTGCATAGCTCCTTGCAACAGTGCATAGCTCCTTGCAACGGTGCACAGCTCCTTGCAACGGTGCACAGCTCCTTGCAACAGTGCCTAGCTCCTTGCAACGTGCATAGCTCCTGCAAAGTGCATAGCTCCTGCAACGGTGCATAGCTCCTTGCAACAGTGCTAGCCCTGCAACGTGCCTAGCCCTTGCAACAGTGCATAGCTCCTTGCAATAGTGCATAGCTCCTTGCAACAGTGCATAGCTCCTTGCAACAGTGCATAGCTCCTTGCAACGGTGCATAGCTCCTTGCAAGTGCATAGCTCCTTGCAATAGTGCATAGCTCCTTGCAACAGTGCATAGCTCCTTGCAACGGTGCATAGCTCCTTGCAACAGTGCATAGCTCCTTGCAACGGTGCATAGCTCCTTGCAACAGTGCCTAGCTCCTTGCAACAGTGCCTAGCTCCTTGCAACAGTGCATAGCTCCTTGCAATAGTGCATAGCTCCTTGCAACAGTGCATAGCTCCTTGCAACAGTGCATAGCTCCTTGCAACGGTGCATAGCTCCTTGCAATAGTGCATAGCTCCTTGCAACGGGCATAGCCCTGCAAGCATAGCTCCTTGCAACAGTGCATAGCCCTGCAACAGTGCATAGCTCCTGCAACAGTGCAAGCCTAGAGGAATTTCCAGCCCTTGCAAAGTATAGCTCCTGCAACTGATTGTCTTGCATACAGCTCCTGCAATAGTGCATCCTCCTTGCACAGTCAAAGTTTGCAGGCCAGCTCCTGCAGTGCAAGCCCTTGCAGGTGCTAGCTCCTGCAACAGTGCAAGCCTGCAACGTGCTAGCCCTGCAACAGTGCAAACCTTGACAGCAGAAATGCTGAAGACTCTACTGATGTCATCTGTTGCTTCCTGCATTGTTCAGCATGCTTTCTGTTGCGTCTAGCTGTTCTGTTACTGTGTGCAGCTGCGTTGTTACTGTTGTGTCATCTGTTGCGTACTGTTGTGCCATCTGTTGCTGTTACTGTTGTGTCAGCTGCGTTGTTACTGTTGTGTCAGCTGTTGCTTACTGTTGTGTCAGCTGTTGCTGCTACTGTTGTGCCACTGTGCTGTTACTGTTGTGTCAGCTGCTGTTGTTACTGTTGTGTCAGCTGTTGCTGTTACTGTTGTGTCAGCTGCTGTTGTTACTGTTGTGTCAGCTGTTGCTGTTACTGTTGTGTCAGCTGCTGTTGTTACTGTTGTGTCATCTGTTGCTGCTACTGTTGTGCCATCTGTTGCTGTTACTGTTGTGTCAGCTGCTGTTGTTACTGTTGTGTCATCTGTTGCTGTTACTGTTGTGTCAGCTGTTGCTGTTACTGTTGTGTCATCTGTTGCTGTTACTGTTGTGTCAGCTGCTGTTGTTACTGTTGTGTCATCTGTTGCTGTTACTGTTGTGTCAGCTGTTGCTGTTACTGTTGTGTCAGCTGCTGTTGTTACTGTTGTGTCAGCTGTTGCTGTTACTGTTGTGTCAGCTGTTGCTGTTACTGTTGTGTCAGCTGCTGTTGTTAGTGTTGTGTCAGCTGTTGCTGCTACTGTTGTGTCAGCTGTTGCTGTTACTGTTGTGTCAGCTGCTGCTGTTACTGTTGTGTCAGCTGTTGTTGTTACTGTTGAGTCAGCTGCTGTTGTTACTGTTGTGTCGGCTGTTGCTGTTACTGTTGTGTCAGCTGCTGTTGTTAGTGTTGTGTCAGCTGCTGCTGTTACTGTTGTGTCAGCTGCTACTGTTAAGTGTTGTGTCATCTGTTGCTGTTACTGTTGAGTCAGCTGCTGTTGTTACTGTTGTGTCGGCTGTTGCTGTTACTGTTGTGTCAGCTGCTGTTGTTAGTGTTGTGTCAGCTGTTGCTGTTACTGTTGTGTCAGCTGCTGCTGTTAGTGTTGTGTCAGCTGTTGCTGTTACTGTTGTGTCATCTGCTACTGTTAAGTGTTGTGTCATCTGTTGCTGTTACTGTTGAGTCAGCTGCTGTTGTTACTGTTGTGTCGGCTGTTGCTGTTACTGTTGTGTCAGCTGCTGTTGTTAGTGTTGTGTCAGCTGCTGCTGTTACTGTTGTGTCAGCTGTTGCTGTTACTGTTATGCCAGCTGTTGCTGTTACTGTTATGCCAGCTGTTGCTGTTACTGTTATGCCAGCTGCTGGTGTTACTGGTCTGTCAGCTGCTGCTGTTCTGTCAGCATAATCTTCACAACGTCATTAGCACCTGGAGTATACCTGGAGAGTGGACCGGGGGTCAACGCCCCTGCGGCCCGGTCCATCACCAGGTGGATCAGGGGCTGATCAACCAGGCTGTTACTGCTGGCCGCACGTAAACCAACGTACGAACCACAGAATGACTTTGTTGGTATTGTTCACTACGATAGTAAATTAAGGTCTGAATTTACATGTACTGAGTCTACGAATGCAACACCAGCAACACCTACCTGCAACACCTGCAACACCTGCGAGCAACACCTGCAACACCTCCAGAAAATACAGCCACAAGCAGGGAATATCGATCTTCCTAAGATGGCAGTAACTCACTCAGACGATATTCTACCCAGTATTGTACACTTTGACGAACCAGCAGCTGTACACCCTAGAACCAGCAGCTGTACACCCTAGAACCAGCAGTTGTACACCCTAGAACCAGCAGTTGTACACCCTAGAACCAGCAGTTGTACACCCTAGAACCAGCAGTTGTACACCCTAGAACCAGCAGTTGTACACCCTAGAACCAGCAGCTGTACACCCTAGAACCAGCAGCTGTACACCCTAGAACCAGCAGTTGTACACCCTAGAACCAGCAGTTGTACACCCTAGAACCAGCAGCTGTACACCCTAGAACCAGCAGTTGTACACCCTAGAACCAGCAGTTGTACACCCTAGAACCAGCATTTGTACACCCTAGAACCAGCAGTTGTACACCCTAGAACCAGCAGTTGTACACCCTAGAACCAGCGGATGTACACCCTAGAACCAGCAGTTGTACACCCTAGAACCAGCAGTTGTACACCCTAGAACCAGCGGATGTACACACGAACCAGGAGCTGTACACCCGGTAAGTATCACATACCCCGGTAACACATACACCAGTAACACCTACCCCAATAACACATATACCCAATAACACATACCCCAGTAACACATAACCCAATAACACATACCCCAATAACACATGCCCCAGTAACACATGCCCAAGTAACACATACCCCAGTAACACATACTCCAATAACACATACCCTAGTAACACACACCCCAATAACACATACCCCAATAACACATACCCCAATAACACATATACCCAATAACACATACCCCAGTAACACATAACCCAATAACACATACCCCAATAACACATGCTGGTTCTAACACATACCCCAGTAACCCATGCTGGTTCTAACACATACCCCAGTAACCCATACCCCAATAACACATACCCCAGTAACACATACACCAGTAACACATACCCCAGTAACACATACCCCAATAACACATACTCTAGTAACACACACACCCCAATAACACATACCCCAATAACACATACCCCAGTAACACATACCCCAATAACACATACCCCAGTAACACATACCCCAATAACACATACTCTAGTAACACACACACCCCAATAACACATACCCCAATAACACATACCCCAATAACACATACCCCAATAACACATACCCCAGTAACACATACCCCAATAACACATACCCCAGTAAAACATACCCCAGTAACACATACCACTAAGATACATAACCAGAAAGACACTGCCTATGTATCACTGAACAGAGAGAAAGTTCTGCTGTGTCTATCTCTGACTCACATGCCAAGATAACACACGATAATTATCTAGATACAGCAGATAGCATACCAAGTACTCTGCTGTCAGTCTTCCCCATGTACTATGTACTCTAGAGAGTACTTGTGCTAATCCAGATACAAGTATATATTTCTTCTCAGTAGACAGCCTCGTTGTGAACTTCCATGCACTCTGCTGTCTTTCCCATGTACTCTAGAGTACATGTACAGCTCCTGGGTCGCGAGTACTACAACAACATACCTGACCTTCGAATTTACAAAACACAAGATATTTCATAAACTTTCAATTTTATAAAAGAGTTTTGTTCAGAGGTGGCGCTAGTAATAGACACTAATTACACTGACACTTCACTAATTACTCGCTATTATTGCATTTATCAAAAGACCTAGAGTTATCATTCAACTTTCCCTGTCGTTGTTAAACTAGGGATAAAACTTAGTGTATAATGGATATTAAATAACGCAGGCAGGTTAATTATTAAATAACTTAATTTCTCTGATATGTAGAGAGAGAGAGAACATAAGAAAGAAGGAACACTGCAGCAGGCCTACTGGCCCATGCGAGGCACGTCCAATTCTCCCACCGGCTTAAACCAATGCCATAACCTAGTCAGGTCAGTCACGTTCACATCTGACCTAGTAGCACAAACTAGTCAGGTCAACTCACCCACTCAGTATTTATCCAACCTATTTAAAACTACCCAACGTGAGCCTGTGTGTGTTATCCATTGTCCTATTGTTTAACTAGGCCTATGTAGTGTGTGTGTGTGTGTGGCATGATGCTGTGATGAGTGTGCGTGAGTCGGGGGTGTGTGTGTGTGTGTGTGTGCAGCTCTGACAGTCGTGAGGTGAGGTGTTATTGTTGATGTTTTAAGCACACGTTTAATAATATTAACATCTCAGAGAAAGTATCTGCTGGTATTGGCTTTCTAAGTCAACGGATATTCTTATGTTAACGGGAATTCGTTAGGTCAACAGGAGCTTCGGTCAGTGAGAGCTTGAGACAACGGGAGTTTGTTAAGTCAGATCAAACAGATTGATAACTACAGTTTGATGTACTAACATGAAATTAAGTCAACAGGAGCAATGATAAGTTGTCATCCTGTTTGTCATCTTCCTTGTGATTGTGATTGTGACACTGTTGTGATCCTTGAAGGTGAGATCCTCTGACATTATCACTCCCAGGTCCCTCACATTAACCTTACACACAGTAGAGTATTTTGAGTTTCTTTTACACTCCGTAACATACTGGAGTGAGAGATATGGGAGGAAGTGCAAAATAAACCCAGTGAAAAGCTTGGGCACCCTGGGCACAGTAAGGGAACACTGTATCAACATCCGGGGTCCCAGATTATTCAACATCTTACCAGAAGATATCAGAAATACTGCTGGAACAAGTGTAGAAGTCTTCAAGAGGAAACTGGACAAGTATCTTCACTAGGTGCCAGATCAACCAGGCTCCAGGAGTAAAAAAAAAACTCTTGAAATTTATCAAAGGTATATCAAAGGTAAAGATAAGTGCTTGCCTGGTCAACCAGGCTGTAATTCCATTAATGGCCATCACAGCCTGATTGATCTGGCACTTGGTGGAGGTAATGGTCCGGTTTCTTCTTGTTGTAGCAACATTTCTGATATCTGCTGGCAGCAGGTTGAAGAGTCTTGGTCCACGCATGTTGACACAGTGTTCTCTTGTTGTGACTATGGTACAACCAGGTTGTTGCTGCCAGTGTTGACACAGTGTTCTCTTGTTGTGACCATGGTACAACCAGGTTGTTGCTGCCAGTGTTGATATAGTGTTCTCTTGTTGTGACCACGGCGGCCCTGCCTTTCATTGAGTATATTCTACACATCCTCTCATATCCTTCACTCCGATACACTATAATGGTAGCGTGTAGATCCATATCTCTCACTCCTGTACATTCTCGTGGTAGCGTGGATCCACATACCCCTGCCCTACCATCCACAGGATAGACGCGAGGTACCCAAAAAAAGCTTTGACAGCAAAATCTAAATGTAACGTCAATCGTGAGCGCTGCTCTCAGAGCAGTGCTAGGACTCTAGAAAGAGCTCTCACAGTAACGTAAGTGAACGCTGCTCTCAGAGCAGTGCCAGGGCTCTAGAAAGAGCTCTCACAGCAACGTAAGTGAACGCTGCTCTCAGAGCAGTGCCAGGACTCTAGAAAGAGCTCTCACAGCAACGTAAGTGAGCGCTGCTCTCAGAGCAGTGCTAGGACTCTAGAAAGAGCTCTCACAGCAACGTGTGTGAGCGTTGCTCTCAGAGCAGTGCTAGGGCTCTAGAAAGAGCTCTCACAGCAACGTAAGTGAACGCTGCTCTCAGAGCAGTGCTAGGACTCTAGAAAGAGCTCTCACAGTAACGTAAGTGAGCGCTGCTCTCAGAGCAGTGCTAGGACTCTAGAAAGAGCTCTCACAGTAACGTAAGTGAGCGCTGCTCTCAGAGCAGTGCTAGGACTCTAGAAAGAGCTCTCACAGCAACGTAAGTGAGCGCTGCTCTCAGAGCAGTGCTAGGACTCTAGAAAGAGCTCTCACAGCAACGTAAGTGAGCGCTGCTCTCAGAGCAGTGCTAGGGCTCTAGAAAGAGCTCTCACAGCAACGTAAGTGAACGCTGCTCTCAGAGCAGTGCTAGGACTCTAGAAAGAGCTCTCACAGCAACGTAAGTGAACGTTGTTAACTACGTTAGCGACTTTTAAAGAAGGGATGCTGATTGGCTCATGCTGGATGCTAGGTCACTGGGCCAGAGGGGAGAGAATGAGAGGTTGCCATGGCAACTACAACCTCTCTCTCTCTCTCTCTCTCTCTTCTCTCTCTCTCTCTCTCTCTCTCTCTTTCTCTACCTTTTATGTAACAAAATTACATACATCAGCAGTGTGCTGCTTCCTTACAAAATTAAGTCTAAATTTCTGTCTCCCCAGAGAGAAAGAGAGAGAGAGAGGGAGAGAGAGATAGAGATTTAAAGTGGGCTAGCAAGGGAATTAAAGTGGATAGGACAGATAGCAGTGAAACTGTCAAGGTGTTGCGATGGAAACACTGCATTGAGTATTAATTATTATTATTTAAATTAATTATTAATTACATTAATTACTATTATTTTTATTAATATAATTAATGTTATAGATTATTATTGTTCTTGCTGTTCTTCTTCTTCATAATTATTATCATTATTATTATATTTATTACAATGATTAGTATTATTGTTACTAAAGCTAAATTAAGCCTAAAAAAGCTTGGAAAAGCCTAGTAAACCTAAATTAAGCCTAATAAGCTTAGAAAAGCCTAAAAAATTAGAAAAGACTAATAAAGTTAAATTAAGCCTAAAAAAGCTTTCAAAAGGTCAAAACTAATCTGACTAAAGTTTAGTGTAAGGGGACCAAGACTTCTCAACAGCCTCCTTTCATACATAAGGGGAATTATCAACACACTCTTAGCTGTCTTCAAGAGGGAACTTGTTGAGGCTTTCCCTTGTACACAACTTTTCTTGTTTGAATCTCAGTCGTTGCTTTGTCTTTGTAGACGCCTTTCTTCCTTCCTTTGTCATTACAAGCCTGGTCAAAGACCGGGCCGCGGGGGCGTTGACCCACCAAAACCTCTCCAGGTATACACTGTCAAATGTTCCAAATTTCAGAACACTCCTTTCCCTGCCTCTTCTCCTTTTCCTGCCTCTTCTCCTTTTCCTGCCTCTCCTCCTTTCCCTGCCTCTTCTCCTTTCCCTGCCTCTTCTCCTTGTGATTTTGGTCATGCCTCTCTGGGCCGTGTCCCTGCACTCTTTGGCCGTAGCCTTTCAGTGCTCCTTGTGGCCATAGCTTTCACAGTGCCCTTGTGCCAATAGCTTTGCAGTGCTCCTGCCAGTAGCTCCTGCAGTGCTACTTGTGGGCCAGTAGCTCTCCTGCAGTGCTCCTTGTGGGCCAGTAGCTTTTCTGTAGTGCTCCTTGTGGGCCAATAGCTCTTTGCAGTGCTCCTTGTGGGCCAGTAGCTCTCCTGCAGTGCTCCTTGTGGGCCAGTAGCTCTCCTGCAGTGTTCCTTGTGGGCCAGTAGCTCTCCTGCAGTGCTCCTTGTGGGCAAGTAGCTCTCCTGCAGTGCTACTTGTGGCCAGTAGCTCTCCTGCAGTGCTACTTGTGAGCCAGTAGCTCTCCTGCAGTGCTACTTGTGGGCCAGTAGCTCTCCTGCAGTGCTCCTTGTGGGCCAGTAGCTCTCCTGCAGTGCTCCTTGTGGGCCAGTAGATCTCCTGCAGTGTCTTGTGGGCCAGTAGCTCTCCTGTAGTGGGTCTTGTGGGCCAGTAGCTCTCCTGCAGTGCTCCTTGTGGGCCAGTAGCTCTCCTGCAGTGCTCCTTGTGGGCCAGTAGCTCTCCTGCAGTGCTCCTTGTGTTCCAGTAGCTCTCCTGCAGTGCTCCTTGTGTTCCAGTAGCTCTCCTGCAGTGCTCCTTGTGTCCAGTAGCCTCCTGCAGTGCTCTTTGTGTTCCAGTAGCTCTCCTGCAGTGCTCCTTGTGTTCCAGTAGCTCTCCTGCAGTGCTCCTTGGTCCAGTAGCTCCTGCAGTGCTCCTTGTGTCCAGTAGCTCTCCTGCAGTGCTCCTTGTGTTCCAGTAGCCTCCTGCAGTGCTCTTGTGCCAGTAGCTTCCTGCAGTGCTCCTTGTGTTCCAGTAGCTCTCCTGCAGTGCTCCTTGTGTTCCAGTAGCTCTCCTGCAGTGCTCCTTGTGTTCCAGTAGCTCTCCTGCAGTGCTTCTTGTGTTCCAGTAGCTCTCCTGCAGTGCTCCTTGTGTTCCAGTAGCTCTCCTGCAGTGCTTCTTGTGTTCCAGTAGCTCTCCTGCAGTGCTCCTTGTGTTCCAGTAGCTCTCCTGCAGGGCTTTTTGTTGTCCTTGGACTTACCCCATTTCTACTTCTACTACTACTCCACTACTACCACTACTACTACCACTACTACTACTGCTACTACCACTACTACTACCACTACCAGCATTACCACTGCCACTACTTCTTTTTCTTCCTCTTTTGGTCCCGTCCCAGTCCACCTCGCCTGTATACACTGGCTCCCTCACTCTCGTCTGTTAGTGTGACTTGTAAATGGTCTAAGTCGGGGCGAAACGTCGTGCTAAGTTTCTGTCTCTCCTGTGCGGGTTATTTGTGTATTGTTTCAGTCACGGTATTGTGTCTTGGTGTTCTTTGAGGGAACTTGTTAAGCCCCCTGAATTAGTCCTAATCAGCCTTGACAGGAAGGAAACAACGTGTGTTGGTACTGGCGAGGTGTCAGAGTGGGTGCAGGTGTCGAGTGGGGTTCCACAAGGGTCAGTCCTGGGTCCAGTGCTGTTTCTTGTATATGTGAATGATATGACGGAAGGGATAGATTCAAAGGTGTCCTTCGCAGACGATGTGAAGCTAATGAAGAGAATACAAGCGGCCAAGATTCAGATAAACCTACAAGGGCATCTGGACAGGCTGCGAGCCTGGTCCGACAAATGGCTCATGGAGTTTAACCCCAGAAAGTGCAAAGATATGAAGGTTTGGGAAGGACAAAGAAGACCCCAGACAGAGTACAGTCTAAAAGGTCACTCAAGGAAAAGGATCTTAGGGTAAGCATCATACGACGCACATCAACCAAGTAACTGCTGCCGCATACGGACGCCTGGCAAACCTGAGAATAGCGTTTCGACATCTAAGTAAGAAGCACTCACAACACGGTACACAGTGTACGTCAGGCCCATTTTGGAGTAAGCAGCACCAGTACACAACCCACACCTGGTCAAACACGTCAAGAAATTAGAGAAAGTGCAAAGGTTTGCAACAAGACTAGCCCCGGAGCTGAGGGGTTTGTCCTACGAGGAGAGGTTAAGGGAACCCAACCTGACAACACTGGAGGACAGGAGGGACTGAGGACTGAGAGGAATTGACAAGGTGGACAGGGACAGAATGTTTAAGAGATGGGACACAGGAACAAGGGATCACAACTGGAAGTTTAAAACTCAGATGAGTTGACGAGCCTGACCCATGGCCGGGCTCATCAATGGTATATCAAAGGAGTCACAGAGATGTTAAGAACTACTTCTTCAGTCATAGAGTTTTCAGGAAGTGGAATAATCTGGAGAGTGATGTACTGGCGGCAGGATCCATGCATAACTTTAGGAAGAGGTACGATAAAACTCTTGGAGTAGAGAGAAAGTGGACCTAGTAGCGACCAGTGAAGAGGCGGGGCCAGGAGCTATGACTAGACCTCTGCAATCACATTTAGGTGAGTACACACGCACACACCATCACCACACACACACATCACCACACAAACACCATCACCACACTCACCATCACACTCACCATCACCACACACACCATCACCACACACCATCACCACACTCACCATCACCACACACACACCATCACCACACTCACCATCACACTCACCATCACCACACACACCATCACCACACTCACCAATACACTCACCATCACCACACACACCATCACACTCACCATTACCACACACACCATCACCACACACACCATCACCACACACACCATCACCACACTCACCATCACCACACACCATCACCACACTCACAATCACACTCACCATCACCACACACACCATCACCACACTCACCATCACACCATCACCACACACCATCACCACACACACCATCACACTCACCATCACCACACACACCATCACCACACACACCACCACCACACATCATCACCACACACCATCACCACACTCACCATCACCACACACCATACACCATCACCACCACACACCACCACATACACACCATCACCACACTCACCATCACACTCACCATCACACTTACCATCACACTCACCATCACACAAACCATCACCACACTCACCACCATCACACCACCATCACCACCAAACACCATCACCACACTCACCATCACACACCATCACCACCACACACCACCACACACACACCATCACCACCACACACCATCACCACACTCACCATCACACACACCATCACCACACTCACCATCACACACACCACCACCACCACCACACACCATCACCACACTCACCATCAAACACTCCATTACCACCACACACACCATCACCACAACACACCATCACCACACTCATCATCACACACACCATCACCACCACACACCATCACCACACTCACCATCACCACACACCACACACACCATCACCACCACACACCACACACACACACCATCACCACACACCATCACACACACCATCACCACACACCACCACACATCACCATACACCACCATCACCACACATCACCATCACCACACTCACCATCACCACACAGACACTCTCAGTAAGCTCACTGCAACATCACCACACACCATCACCACACACCATCACCACACAGACACTCTCAGTAAGCTCACTGCAACATCACCACACACCACCATCACCACACACCACCATCACCACCATCACCACCATCACCACACAGACACTCTCAGTAAGCTCACTGCAACATCAAGAAACTCCAGATAGCATCATTTTTGGTCTGCAGTAATTATACGTTCTCATCACAACACTGAATTAAGCAGCGACGTCTTAGGCTGCTTCCTTATATCCCTGAGCTCCTACAAGACGTCTTCTGGTGGGAGGTGGGGAGTGGGGTGATGGGGAGAGAAGGGATGGGGTAGTAGAGATGGGAGCGTGAGATGTAGTTGTTTGGGAGAATGCCAGAATATATTTAAAAAAATCTTAATTACACTTGAAGTCCCTTCAACTTGACTCCCTGGAACGTAGGCGAGAAAGATACATCATAATTTACACCTGGGAAAAATTATAAGGGGAGTATTTCCAAATCTTCACCCTGAGATTACTCCCTACCAAAGCAAAATACTTCCAATAAAACATTTATAGAATCAGTTGCTTATCCAGCGAACTGCATACTCTTTGCACTAACAGCCTGAATGATCAGACCATCAACAAAGAGATCTGGTCTGGGACTGGGCTGTAAAGACCGTGACACACAAAATCAGCAGGCAAACAATGGACAGTAGAAGTCAGTACCTCAAAAGTTTAGCACCAGAAGGCACTGTCCTGGTCACATGCTCTAATTTTATCAAGACTTATAGACTGATCACATCGACTCCAGGCTGAGGGACTGACTACCTTCTGATCATCAACCAACCATCTCTTTATTGGACTGAGGAAGCCACTAGCTGGCTTCCTCAGTCACAGTTGTTTCACAAGTGTCTCAAAACACAGACCAGTAGCACTAATTTTATTAACACATCGGCTGATTCCCACCAAGGCAGGGTGGCCCGAAAAAGAAAAAGTTTCACCATCATTCACTCCATCACTGTCTTGCTAGAGGGGTGCTTCACACTACAGTTATAAAACTGCAACATTAACACCCCTCCTTCAGAGTGCAGGCACTGTACTTCCCTCCTTCAGAGTGCAGACACTGTACTTCCCTCCTTCAGAGTGCAGACACTGTACTTCCCTCCTTCAGAGTGCAGACACTGTACTTCCCTCCTTCAGAGTGCAGACACTGTACTTCCCTCCTTCAGAGTGCAGACACTGTACTTCCCATCTCCAGGACTCAAGTCAAATTACCAACTTTCTGAAAAATGATGACGTAGACAACGCAAGTGTTCATAGACACAGCTGGAAGACACTTGTCACAACGACTACAACACTATGGGACAAATACTGATACGAAGAACAAGGTACAATACCGTCACTGGAACAACACACAGAGAAACCTATGAGGACGTTCACTACTGGAACACTAGTGAATATAATTACACAATTTTTAAATGGGTAGAGGGGCAAGCCAGTGGAAGGCCTCGATCAGATGACCTAAAGTTACAACTGTGGGTCATCATAAGACTGAAGACTCACTTCAGGAAACACTAGTACTAGTTCGTGGTAACCTTCATTAGGGAGCGATACCAAGATAAATTACCTCGACAGAGGACACGAAAACACTTCAAGAAAATACCAACAAATTCTTCCGGTAGATAACGGAAAATACAACGCTCTTCAGTTAGATCAATTCCAAGCGCTTCCATAAAGAAAGAATGAAGAATGTAAAAAGGAAACTGAAACACACGAAGATCATCTCACAGAACGAAATGAAACTCTAAAGAACTTGGGAACAACAATGTTAGATGACACAATTACACAAATGCAGCTAAAACGACGATGAACACTGAGAATTTTCAAAACAAGAGAAGAAACACTAATGCTGGCGCTATACGAATCCAGTTCTGACGTCAAGAATATTGGTCCGTGTTCAACGTCAAGAATATTGGTCCGTGTTCAACGTCAAGAATATTGGTCCGTGTTCAACGTCAAGAATATTGGTCCGTGTTCAACGTCAAGAATATTGGTCCGTGTTCAACGTCAAGAATATTGGTCCGTGTTCAACGTCAAGAATATTGGTCCGTGTTCAACGTCAAGAATATTGGTCCGTGTTCAACGTCAAGAATATTGGTCCGTGTTCAACGTCAAGAATATTGGTCCGTGTTCAACGTCAAGAATATTGGTCCGTGTTCAACGTCAAGAATATTGGTCCGTGTTCAACGTCAAGAATATTGGTCCGTGTTCAACGTCAAGAATATTGGTCCGTGTTCAACGTCAAGAATATTGGTCCGTGTTCAACGTCAAGAATATTGGTCCGTGTTCAACGTCAAGAATATTGGTCCGTGTTCAACGTCAAGAATATTGGTCCGTGTTCAACGTCAAGAATATTGGTCCGTGTTCAACGTCAAGAATATTGGTCCGTGTTCAACGTCAAGAATATTGGTCCGTGTTCAACGACAAGAATATTGGTCCGTGTTCAACGTCAAGAATATTGGTCCGTGTTCAACGTCAAGAATATTGGTCCGTGTTCAACGTCAAGAATATTGGTCCGTGTTCAACGTCAAGAATATTGGTCCGTGTTCAACGTCAAGAATATTGGTCCGTGTTCAACGACAAGAATATTGGTCCGTGTTCAACGTCAAGAATATTGGTCCGTGTTCAGAGCTGCGTTGACGGCGGGAGTGATGGCGCTCACCTGGAAAGTGTATACACATTGTTTACTGTCAGCATAGAGTCAATAAAACCTTTAAATTCCTGGAAACGCATCAAAGTAATTGGAATGTGTTCTCTGGAGTGGAGGAGAGAGAGACACCAGATATATACATGAAGTTCTGATGGAGTGAGAGATACAGGAGGAAGTGTAAAAAAAAAAACTGTGAAAAACAGGGGTACCGTGGACACAATAAGAAAACACTGTGTCAACACTGGCAGCAACAACCTGGTTGTACCATGGTCACAATAAGATAACACTGTCAACATGCGTGGACCAAGACTCTTCAACCTGCTACCAGCAGATACCAGAAATATTACCACAAGAATCGCTGAAGTTTTCAAGAGGAAACTAGACCACCGCCTCCACCAAGTGCCAGATCAACCAGGCTGTGATGGCTATGAACCAGTGAACCGCCAGCAACAACAGCTTGGTTGAACAGGCAATGAACCAAGGAAGCCTAGACTGAAGCCGGAATGTAAACCACAACCAGTTCCACTACCACCATCACTACCACAACCGCCACAACAACCAGTTCCACCATCACTACCACAACCAGTTCCACTACCACCATCACTACCACAACCAGTTCCACTACCACCATCACTACCACAACCGCCACAACAACCAGTTCCACGATCACTACCACAACCAGTTCCACTACCACCATCACCACCACCACAACCAGTTCCACCACCACCAGTACCACCACCACAACAAGTTCCACAACCACCACTGCTGTTACCACCACTACCAGTACAACCACCACAACCAGTTCCACTACCACCGCTGCTACCCTACTACCACCACCACCATTAATACTACAACCACCTACATCAACACGAATACCATCACAACTATCACCACCACCACCACTACCACCAGCAGTACCACTACCACCACCACTACTTCTACTACCACCACCACCACAACTACCAGCACTACCAGCAAGGGGAGTGTGGCAGTATTGATCACAACTATTCTGGCTACATTATACTTGTCCTCTGCTCGTCTTGTAGTCTCTCTCCCTACTTCTCTTCTCTCCTCCTCATCACCCTCCTCTTCCTCCACATTCTCCTCATCCTCTCTTCTTCCTATTTCTCTATATTCTCCTCCTCCTCCTCTTACTCCCGTCTACTGAGAGCTGAATAAGACACATGATAAATACTTGGGTAAATATCTTCACTATTTCTCATGTGTCTTATTTATTAAGTCTCATTCTTACACCATCAATAACACCATAAGTCATCAAGTCTCACTATTATACACCATTAATAACACCACAAGTCATCAAGTCTTACTATTATACACCATTAATAACACCATAAGTCATCAAGTCTCACTCTACTACACCATTAATAACATCATAAGTCATCAAGTCTTACTCTACTACACCATTAATAACACCATAAGTCATCAAGTCTCACTCTACTACACCATTAATAACACCATAAGTCATCAAGTCTCACTCTACTACACCATTAATAACACCATAAGTCATCAAGTCTCACTCTACTACACCATTAATAACACCATAAGTCATCAAGTCTCACTCTACAACACCATTAATAACACCATAAGTCATCAAGTCTCACTCTACTACACCATTAATAACACCATAAGTCATCAAGTCTCACTCTACTACACCATTAATAACACCATAAGTCATCAAGTCTCACTCTACTACACCATTAATAACACCATAAGTCATCAAGTCTCTTATACACCATCAATAACACCATAAGTCATCAAGTCTCACTCTTATACACCATCAATAACACCATAAGTCATCAAGTCTCACTATTATACACCATCAATAACACCATAAGTCATCAAGTCTCACTCTTATACACCATCAATAACACCATAAGTCATCAAGTCTCACTCTACTACACCATTAATAACACATTCATCAAGTCTCACTTACTACACCATAATAACACATAAGTCATCAAGTCTCACTTATACACCATCAATAACACCATAAGTCATCAAGTCTCACTTATACACCATTAATAACACCATAAGTCATCAAGTCTACTTATACACCATAATACACATAAGTCATCAAGTCTCACTCTATACACCATCAATAAACATAAGTCATCAAGTCTCACTATACACCATCAATAACACCATAAGTCATCAAGTCTCTATACACCATCAATAACACCATAAGTCATCAAGTCTCTTATACACCATCATAACACCATAGTCATCAAGTCTTATACACCATCAATAACACCATAAGTCATCAAGTCTCTATACACCATATAACCCATAAGCTCAAGTTACTATACACCATCAACACATAAGTCATCAAGTCTCACTTTATACACCATCAATAACACATAAGTCATCAAGTCTCACTTATACACCATCAATAACACCATAAGTCATCAAGTCTCACTTATACACCATCAATAACACCATAAGTCATCAAGTCTCACTATTATACACCATCAATAACACCATAAGTCATCAAGTCTCTTACCTATCCTATACACCTTAATCAATAAACATAAGTCATCATATACATCATACAAGTCTCACTACTATACACCATCAATAACACCATAAGTCATCAAGTCTCATCTATACACCATCAATAACACCATAAGTCATCAAGTCTTACTTATACACCATCAATAAACATAAGTATCAAGTCCATATACACCATCAATAACACCATAAGTCATCAAGTCTACTATTATACACCATAATACACCATAAGTCATCAAGTCTATATTATACACCATCAATACACATAAGTCATCAAGTCATATTATACACCATCAATAACACCATAAGTCATCAGTCTACTATTATACACCATCAATAACACATAAGTCATCAAGTCTACTTTATACACCATCAATAACACCATAAGTCATCAAGTCTTACTATTATACACCATCAATAACATCATAAGTCATCAAGTATCACTCTTATACACCATCAATAACACCATAAGTCATCAAGTCTTACTATTATACACCATTAATAACACCATAAGTCATCAAGTCTTACTATTATACACCATCAATAACACCATAAGTCATCAAGTCTCACTATTATACACCATCAATAACATCATAAGTCATCAAGTCTCACTATTATACACCATCAATAACACCATAAGTCATCAAGTCTCACTATTATACACCATCAATAACACCATAAGTCATCAAGTCTCACTATTATACACCATCAATAACACCATAAGTCATCACAATCATCATATAAATTATACATAATCTGACACGACCATTAACACAAGAATAAAAAAATAACTAGAACTTTTGGTGTATTAGGTGGTGTATTACGCGAATACACACACAATATATACACTGAGAGGTGTATATCTCAGTGTATATACACAAGAATATTGTCATACCTATGTTTGGTATGACAGTATTCTTGAGTATCATACAGTCGATAGGTTTTAAACCTACTTTACCAACCAACTGGACGATATTATGATGGGTAGCGAGGACTCTAAGCTGGGACAGTCACGTACAGTCACGTACAGTTGCATACAGTCACGCACAGCCACATACAGCCACATACAGTAACGTACAGTCACGTACAGTTGCATACAGTCACGCACAGCCACATACAGCCACATACAGTTACGTACAGCCACATACAGCCACATACAGTAACGTACAGTCACGTACAGTCACATACAGTCACGTACAGTCGCATACAGTCACGTACAGTCACGTACAGTAACGTACAGTCGCATACAGTCACGTACAGTCACATACAGCCACATACAGTCACGTACAGTCACGTACAGTCACATACAGCCACGTACAGTCACATACAGCCACATACAGTCACGTACAGTCACGTACAGTCACATACAGTCACGTACAGTCACATACAGCCACATACAGTCACGTACATTCACGTACAATCACATACAGCCACATAGTCACGTACAGTCACGTACAGTCACATACAGCCACGTACAGTCACATACAGCCACATACAGTCACGTACAGTCACGTACAGTCACATACAGCCACATACAGTCACGTACAGTCACGTACAGTCACATACAGCCACATACAGTC
Source organism: Cherax destructor (assembly GCA_009830355.1). NCBI lineage: Eukaryota > Metazoa > Arthropoda > Malacostraca > Decapoda > Parastacidae > Cherax > Cherax destructor. The sequence goes on along the minus strand of WNWK01008063.1, from coordinate 21,984 downwards.
ACGTACAGTCACGTACAGTCACATACAGCCACATACAGTCACGTACAGTCACGTACAGTCACATACAGCCACATACAGTCACGTACAGTCACGTACAGTCACATACAGCCACATACAGTCACGTACAGTCAAGTAAGTCACATAGAGACGCATACAGCAGACTGTTTCTTCCTGTAGTGATACAGTGTGATACATGCACTAGACTGTATCACACTGTATCCTCCCGTAGTGATACAGTTATACATGCACTAGACTGTACCACACTGTATCCTCCCGTAGTGATACAGTGATACATGCACTAGACTGTACCACACTGTATCCTCCCTTAGTGATACATTGTGATACATGCACTAGACTGTATCACACTGTATCCTCCCGTAGTGATACAGTGTGATAAATGCACTAGACTGTATCACACTGTATCCTCCCGTAGTGATACAGTGTGATACATGCACTAGACTGTATCACACTGTATCCTCCCGTAGTGATACAGTGTGATACATGCACTAGACTGTATCACACTGTATCCTCCCGTAGTGATACAGTGTGATACATGCACTAGACTGTATCACACTGTATCCTCCCGTAGTGATACAGTGTGATACATGCACTAGACTGTATCCTCCCGTAGTGATACAGTGTGATACATGCACTAGACTGTATCACACTGTATCCTCCCGTAGTGATAGAGTGTGATACATGCAATAGACTGTACCACACTGTATCCTCCCGTAGTGATACAGTGATACATGCACTAGACTGTATCACACTGTATCCTCCCGTAGTGATACAGTGATACATGCACTAGACTGTATCACACTGTATCCTCCCGTAGTGATACAGTGATACATGCACTAGACTGTATCACACTGTATCCTCCCGTAGTGATACAGTGATACATGCACTAGACTGTATCACACTGTATCCTCCCGTAGTGATACAGTGATACATGCACTAGACTGTACCACACTGTATCCTCCGTAGTGATACAGTGATACATGCACTAGACTGTATCACACTGTATCCTCCGTAGTGATACAGTGTGATACATGCACTAGACTGTATCACACTGTATCCTCCGTAGTGATACAGTGTGATACATGCACTAGACTGTATCACACTGTATCCTCCGTAGTGATACAGTGATACATGCACTAGACTGTATCACACTGTATCCTCCCGTAGTGATACAGTGATACATGCACTAGACTGTATCACACTGTATCCTCCCGTAGTGATACAGTGATACATGCACTAGACTGTATCACACTGTATCCTCCCGTAGTGATACAGTGTGATGCATGCACTAGACTGTATCACACTGTATCCTCCCGTAGTGATACAGTGATACATGCACTAGACTGTATCACACTGTATCCTCCCGTAGTGATACAGTGATACATGCACTAGACTGTATCACACTGTATCCTCCGTAGTGATACAGTGTGATACATGCACTAGACTGTATCACACTGTATCCTCCGTAGTGATACAGTGATACATGCACTAGACTGTATCACACTGTATCCTCCCGTAGTGATACAGTGTGATACATGCACTAGACTGTATCACACTGTATCCTCCCGTAGTGATACAGTGTGATACATGCACTAGACTGTATCACACTGTATCCTCCCGTAGTGATACAGTGTGATACATGCACTAGACTGTATCACACTGTATCCTCCCGTAGTGATACAGTCTGGACTGGAACAAGTGAATTGAAGACTGAGTTAGGAAAGTGCAAAGAAATCAGTCAAAAAATACTGGGAGTAACATTTCATGTAACTCTCCCTTTCCTCCCAAGTTATTTCTCCCCAGTTATTATCCCCAGTTATTTCTCACCAGTTATTCCTCCCGTTATTCCTCACCAGTTATTCCTCCCGTTATTCCTCACCAGTTATCCTCCTCAGTTATTCCTTCCTAGTTATTCCTCCCCAGTGTGTCAACACTGGCAGCAACAACCTGGTTGTACCATGGTCACAATAAGAGAACACTGTGTCAACACTGGCAGCAACAACCTGGTTGTACCATGGTCACAATAAGAGGACACTGTGTCAACACTGGCAGCAACAACCTGGTTGTACCATGGTCACAATAAGAGGACACTGTGTCAACACTGGCAGCAACAACCTGGTTGTACCATGGTCACAATAAGAGGACACTGTGTCAACACTGGCAGCAACAACCTGGTTTAATTTCCCAGCTGTTTAAAACAAGCTATTGAAAAGTCTACAGTTGTCTTGAAACTTCTTTATAATCGGTTCAAAAATCCTGTTGTTTGATTTCAATTTAGGACCCTTAAATTGCAATAACATAGCAAAAGTTATTGTGCTATATTAGGTCCGAGGAGGCAGTCTGCATCAGCAGTCACACAGAAACCTGTTAAAATTCTGTGGTTAAATTCACCTCTTAAGTCAGCAGGTAGTGGAATTAACCAGACTGGATAATACCCTTGAGGTTATGGTCACTGGATAATACCTTTGAGGTTATGGTCACTGGATAATACCCTTGAGGTTATGGTCACTGTATAATACCCTTGATGTTATGGTCACTGGATAATACCCTTGATGTTATGGTCACTGGAAATACCCTTGATGTTATGGTCACTGGATAATATCCTTGAGGTTATGGTCACTGTATAATACCCTTGATGTTATGGTCACTGGATAATACCCTTGAGGTTATGGTCACTGGATAATACCTTTGAGGTTCTGGTCACTGGATAATATCCTTGAGGTTATGGTCACTGGATAATACCCTTGATGTTATGGCCACTGGATAATACCTTTGAGGTTCTGGTCACTGGATAATATCCTTGAGGTTCTGGTCACTGGACAATACGCTTGAGGTTCTGGTCACTGGACAATACCTTTGAGGTTCTGGTCACAAATAATAAGGATCTAGTACTGGACATAACAGTGTTGAACACAACAAACTCAGGCCACAACTTAACTGAAGTTCAGACCTACATACACACTGGTCTGGAGCAGACCTACATACACACTGGTCTGGAGCAGACCTACATACACACTGGTCTGGAGCAGACCTACATACACACTGGTCTGGAGCAGACCTACATACACACTGGTCTGGAGCAGACCAACACTAACACTGGTCTGGAGCAGACCTACATACACACTGGTCTGGAGCAGACCTACATACACACTGGTCTGGAGCAGACCTACATACACACTGGTCTGGAGCAGACCTACATACACACTGGTCTGGAGCAGACCTACATACACACTGGTCTGGAGCAGACCTACATACACACTGGTCTGGAGCAGACCTACATACACACTGGTCTGGAGCAGACCTACATACACACTGGTCTGGAGCAGACCTACATACACACTGGTCTGGAGCAGACCTACATACACACTGGTCTGGAGCAGACCAACATACACACTGGTCTGGAGCAGACCTACATACACACTGGTCTGGAGCAGACTTACATACACACTGGTCTGGAGCAGACCTACATACACACAGGTCTGGAGCAGACCTACATACACACTGGTCTGGAGCAGACCTACATACACACTGGTCTGGAGCAGACCTACATACACACTGGTCTGGAGCAGACCTACATACACACTGGTCTGGAGCAGACCTACACTAACACTGGTCTGGAGCAGACCAACACTAACACTCTTGTATTCAACAAATACAACAATACATTAACTGAGATCAAATAAATCATGACTTTACTGAAATATACTGAAAAGATAATACAGATTAACAGTGTTGTGAACCAGTGATTAACAGTGTTGTGAACCAGTGAGTAACAGTGTTGTGAACCAGTGAGTAACAGTGTTGTGAACCAGTGAGTAACAGTGCTGTGAACCAGTGAGTAACAGTGTTGTGAACCAGTGAGTAAGTGTTGTGAACCAGTGAGTAACAGTGTTGTGAACCAGTGAGTAACAGTGTTGTGAACCAGTGAGTAACAGTGTTGTGAACCAGTGAGTAACAGTGTTGTGAACCAGTGAGTAACAGTGTTGTGAACCAGTGAGTAACAGTGTTGTGAACCAGTGAGTAACAGTGTTGTGAACCAGTGAGTAACAGTGTTGTGAACCAGTGAGTAACAGTGTTGTGAACCAGTGAGTAACAGTGCTGTGAACCAGTGAGTAACACTGTTGTGAACCAGTGAGTAACAGTGTTGTGAACCAGTGAGTAACAGTGTTGTGAACCAGTGAGTAACAGTGTTGTGAACCAGTGTCTGGAGAGTCTGAACTCAGTGGCACTACAAGTGTCTTCCAGACTATCACCATAAACGAAAAAGAAGAGAAGATGAAGGTTAGAGAGAGACGCTCCTGCTACAGGTGAAGACGAAGAATCACAGATCTTTCTCTGGCTAGAGAAAATAAAAATAATTAGGTAAAATGAATGCATCATACAGGATCCAGGAGAGACAGAGAGAGCAAACCCCATTCTTATCTGTGTTGGACTGAAGAAGCCACTGACTGGAGAAACGTTTCCTCAGTAAAGATACCCAAGTGTTGCACTCCTGCCTCTCACAACTACTGGACCAGTACAACATGGTCTTGGATGGTTGCTCCTGCCTCTCACAACTACTGGACCAGTACAACATGGTCTTGGATGGTCACTCCTGCCTCTCACAACTACTGGACCAGTACAACATGGTCTTGGATGGTTGCTCCTGCCTCTCACAAGTACTGGATCAGTACAACATGGTCTTGGATGGTCACTCCTGCCTCTCACAACTACTGGACCAGTACAACATGGTCTTGGATGCTCACTCCTGCCTCTCACAACTACTGGACCAGTACAACATGGTCTTGGATGGTCACTCCTGCCTCTCACAACTACTGGACCAGTACAACATGGTCTTGGATGGTCACTCCTGCCTCTCACAACTACTGGACCAGTACAACATGGTCTTGGATGGACGCTCCTGCCTCTCACAACTACTGGACCAGTACATGGTCTTGATCTGATTTAGATTTTTGCCGTTGAAGTTCAAAAGTTTTTTTGCATCTGATATACATCCTGTGGATGGATATCATATAGATACGGATACACAAATATGGATATGGATACATAAAAGGTCTAGGAACTAGGCCTCAAAGGGATTAACAGGAATACATCTGAATATACATCTACAGTTTATTTTTCATCTGTTTCAAGGAAACTGAGGATATTTGCTTAAAATATCTGGTATCTTAATTTCATTAATAAGATATCTTGACATGTCTATCTCTACATTGTCCAATAAGTGGACAATATAGTGGACAAAATAGTGACTATAGGGCTGGCATTTAGTTTGGTCACCTGTGTCTGCCAAACTAACAGAAGCCCTTGTAACAAAGCCTAATCCTGACTACATCAGTCTGTATGTTTGTCAAACTACCAGAAGTACTTGCAACCAAGCCTGGCTACTAACATCAGTCAGTGTTCACAATGCAAATTGCTCCATAAACGTACTTAACTTCGGTCATGTTATCATAGTGTATGATAGATCTACTAGGTTTTGTAATAGCATTCCTAGAACATTCACTTTCATAATTAACTTCGCTCCTAATATTATGTTTATTGTTTGACAAATGTATTATGAGACGACACAGAATCAATCCTAACTTTAGTGCCATGAAGGTGGCAAACAATTCACCTCGTAATTTAGAACCATAACTCCACAAAGTTCCTATCTTTCTTAACTAGGGAGGTGGCAACAAGAGCAGATGTAGATCTGCCAGAAGAACTAGGGAGGTAACAACAAGAGCAGATGTAGATCTGCCAGAAGAACTAGGGAGGTAACAAAAAGAGCAGATGTAGCCCTGCCAGTAGAACTAGGGAGGTAACAACAAGAGCAGATGTAGCCCTGCCAGAACTAGGGAGGTAACAAGAGCAGATGTATATCTGCCAGAAGAACTAGGGAGGTAACAGCAAGAGCAGATGTAGCCCTGCCAGTAGAACTAGGGAGGTAACAACAAGAGATGTAGATCTGCCAGAAGAACTAGGGAGGTAACAACAAGAGCAGATGTAGCCCTGCCAGTAGAACTAGGAAGGTAACAACAAGAGCAGATGTAGATCTGCCAGTAGAACTAGGGAGGTAACAACAAGAGCAGATGTAGCCCTGCAAGTAGAATTAGGGAGGTAACAACAAGAGCAGATGTAGCCCTGCCAGAACTAGGGAGGTAACAACAAGAGCAGATGTAGCCCTGCCAGAACTAGGGAGGTAACAACAAGAGCAGATGTAGATCTGCCAGAAGAACTAGGGAGGTAACAACAAGAGCAGATGTAGATCTGCCAGAAGAACTAGGGAGGTAACAACAAGAGCAGATGTAGCCCTGCCAGTAGAACTAGGGAGGTAACAACAAGAGCAGATGTAGATCTGCCAGTAAAACTAGGGAGGTAACAACAAGAGCAGATGTAGCCCTGCCAGTAGAACTAGGGAGGTAACAACAAGAGCAGATGAAGATCTGCCAGAAAAACTAGGGAGGTAACAACAAGAGCAGATGTAGCCCTGCCAGTAGAACTAGGGAGGTAACAACAAGAGCAGATGTAGATCTGCCAGTAGAACTAGGGAGGTAACAACAAGAGCAGATGTAGCCCTGCCAGTAGAACTAGGGAGGTAACAACAAGAGCAGATGTAGATCTGCCAGTAGAACTAGGGAGGTAACAACAAGAGCAGATGTAGATCTGCCAGAAGAACTAGGGAGGTAACAACAAGAGCAGATGTAGATCTGCCAGAAGAACTAGGGAGTTAACAACAAGAGCAGATGTAGCCCTGCCAGTAGAACTAGGGAGGTAACAACAAGAGCAGATGTAGATCTGCCAGTAGAACTAGGGAGGTAACAACAAGAGCAGATGTAGCCCTACCAGTAGAACTAGGGAGGTAACAACAAGAGCAGATGTAGATCTGCCAGAAGAACTACGGAGGTAACAACAAGAGCAGATGTAGATCTGCCAGAAGAACTAGGGAGGTAACAACAAGAGCAGATGTAGATCTGCCAGAAGAACTAGGGAGGTAACAACAAGAGCAGATGTAGCCCTGCCAGTAGAACTAGGGAGGTAACAACAAGAGCAGATGTAGATCTGCCAGAAGAACTAGGGAGGTAACAACAAGAACAGATGTAGCTCTGCCAGTAGAACTAGGGAGGTAACAACAAGAGCAGATGTAGATCTGCCAGAAGAACTAGGGAGGTAACAACAAGAGCAGATGTAGCCCTGCCAGTAGAACTAGGGAGGTAACAACAAGAGCAGATGTAGATCTGCCCGTAGAACTAGGGAGGTAACAACAAGAGCAGATGTAGCCCTGCCAGTAGAACTAGGGAGGTAACAACAAGAACAGATGTAGCTCTGCCAGTAGAACTAGGGAGGTAACAACATGAGCAGATGTAGCCCTGCCAGTAGAACTAGGGAGGTAACAACAAGAACAGATGTAGCTCTGCCAGTAGAACTAGGGAGGTAACAACATGAGCAGATGTAGCCCTGCCAGTAGAACTAGGGAGGTAACAACATGAGCAGATGTAGCCCTGCCAGTAGAACAAAGGAGGTAACATGAACAGATGTAGCCCTGCCAGTAGAATTAGGGAGGTAACAACAAGTGCAGATGTAGCCCTGCCAGAACTAGGGAGGTAACAACAAGAGCAGATGTAGCCCTGCCAGTAGAACTAGGGAGGTAACAACAAGAGCAGATGTAGCCCTGCCAGTAGACTCCTGCTTAGATCCATCACTGTATATAACTCGATAAAATATAACTACCAGTTAGGCGAGAAATTTCTTCTTGATCAGTTGCTTTTACAAGTGATTTAAAGAAGTAATGAACTTCTTGGGAGGAGGTGTCAGGTATGTGATATTAAATGAACACAAGTTCCATGGAGTGAAATGCTCTTGTTGTCTACAATAATACAGTTCGTGCAGATTATAAAATTTAATATAAGTACACGAGGCTTGAACCCTCAACACCTGCTACAGGTATTTCACAAGTATAGTTTCTGTACTTCAACTTACACATCTGGTACAAGGTCGTCTCCCACAGTGACCACCAACACACTTGTACCTGCAAAAGAAAAATATACAATATATATTTTGCTAATAGGATATACGTTGAAAAAGATTAATATATAATTCATGCGGAGCTGAGCATATGTTTTATTATACTGAAAATGAAAGTACAGGAACCATCCAGGGGGGTACTACCCGCCTGTCCTGGAACACTGGTAAACAACAACCATCCAGGGAGGTACTACCCGCCTGTCCTGGAACACTGGTAAACAACCACTATCCATGGAGGTACTACCCGCCTGTCCTGGAACACTGGTAAACAACAACCATCAGGAGGTACTACCGCCTGTCCTGGAACACTGGTAAACAACAACCATCAGGGGTACTACCCGCCTGTCCTGGAACACTGGTAAACAACAACCATCCAGGGAGGTACTACACGCCTGTCCTGGAACACTGGTAAACAACAACCATCCAGGGAGGTACTACCCGCCTGTCCTGGAACACTGGTAAACAACAACCATCCAGGGAGGTACTACCCGCCTGTCCTGGAACACTGGTAAACAACAACCATCCAGGGAGGTACTACCCGCCTGTCCTGGAACACTGGTAAACAACAACCATCCAGGAGGTACTACCCGCCTGTCCTGGAACACTGGTAAACAACAACCATCCAGGGAGGTCTACCCGCCTGTCCTGGAACACTGGTAAACAACCACCATCCATGGAGGTACTACCCGCCTGTCCTGGAACACTGGTAAACAACAACCATCCAGGGAGGTACTACCCGCCTGTCCTGGAACACTGGTAAACAACAACCATCCAGGGAGGTACTACCCTCCTGTCCTGGAACACTGGTAAACAACAACCATCCAGGGAGGTACTACCCTCCTGTCCTGGAACACTGGTAAACAACAACCATCCAGGGAGGTACTACGTGCCTGTCCTGGAACACTGGTAAACAGGAACCATCCAGGGAGGTACTACCCGCCTGTCTTGGAACACTGGTAAACAGCAATCATCCAGGGGGGTACTACCCGCCTGTCCTGGAACACTGGTAACAACAACCATCCAGGAGGTACTACCCTCCTGTCCGGAACACTGGTAAACAACAACCATCCAGGAGGTACTACCCTCCTGTCCTGGAACACTGGTAAACAACAACCATCCAGGGAGGTACTACCCTCCTGTCCTGGAACACTGGTAAACAGGAACCATCCAGGGAGGTACTACCCGCCTGTCCTGGAACACTGGTAAACAGGAACCATCCATGGAGGTACTACCCGCCTGTCCTGGAACACTGGTAAACAACAACCATCCAGGAGGTACTACCCTGTCCTGGAACACTGGTAAACAGAACCATCCAGGAGGTACTACCCCCTGTCCTGGAACACTGGTAAACAACAACCATCCAGGGAGGTACTACCCTGTCCTGAACACTGGTAAAACCCTCCAGGAACTACCCCGGAGGTAACAACAACCAGAGGTACTACCCGCCTGTCCTGGAACACTGGTAAACAACAACCATCCAGGAGGTACTACCCGCCTGTCCTGCAACACTGGTAAACAACAACTATCAGGGAGGTACTACCCTCCTGTCCAGGAACACTGGTAAACAGAACCATCAGGAGGTACTACCCCCTGTCCTGGAACACTGGTAAACAACAACCATCCAGGAGGTACTACCTCCTGTCCTGGAACACTGGTAAACAAACCATCCAGGAGGTACTACCCGCCTGTCCTGGAACACTGGTAAACAGGAACCATCCAGGAGGTACTACCCCCTGTCTTGGAACACTGGTAAACAACCACCATCAGGAGGTACTACCCTCCTGTCCTGGAACACTGGTAAACAACAACCATCCAGGGAGGTACTACCCTCCTGTCCTGGAACACTGGTAAACAACAACCATCCAGGGGGTACTACCCTCCTGTCCTGGAACACTGGTAAACAACAACCATCCAGGAGGTACTACCCTCCTGTCCTGGAACACTGGTAAACAACAACCATCCAGGGGTACTACCCCCTGTCCTGGAACACTGGTAACAGCAACCATCCAGGGAGGTACTACCCTCCTGTCCTGGAACACTGTAAACAACACCATCCAGGAGGTACTACCCTCCTGTCCGGGAACACTGGTAAACAACAACCATCCAGGGAGGTACTACCCTCCTGTCCTGGAACACTGGTAAACAACAACCATCCAGGGAGGTACTACCCTCCTGTCCTGGAACACTGGTAAACAACAACCATCCAGGGAGGTACTACCCTCCTGTCCTGGAACACTGGTAAACAACAACCATCCAGGAGGTACTACCCGCCTGTCCTGGAACACTGGTAAACAACAACCATCCAGGGAGGTACTACCCTCCTGTCCTGGAACACTGGTAAACAACAACCATCCAGGGAGGTACTACCCGCCTGTCCTGGAACACTGGTAAACAACAACCATCCAGGGAGGTACTACCCTCCTGTCCTGGAACACTGGTAAACAACAACCATCCAGGGGGGTACTACCCTCCTGTCCTGGAACACTGGTAAACAACAACCATCCAGGGGGGTACTACCCGTCTGTCCTGGAACACTGGTAAACAGCAATCATCCAGGGAGGTACTACCCTCCTGTCCTGGAACACTGGTAAACAACAACCATCCAGGGAGGTACTACCCTCCTGTCCTGGAACACTGGTAAACAACCACCATCCAGGGTGGTACTACCCTCCTGTCCTGGAACACTGGTAAACAACCACCATCCAGGGAGGTACTACCCTCCTGTCCTGGAACACTGGTAAACAACCACCATCCAGGAAAGTACTACCATCCTGTCATACATGACTGGAACACTCATAAACAACAACTATCCAAGGAGGTACTACCCTCCTGTCATACATGACTGGAACACTCATAAACAACAACCATCCAGGGAGGTACTACCCTCCTGTCATACATGACTGGAACACTCATAAACAACCACCATTCAGAAAATTTCCAGATTTTCTGAAGAAAGAAAAGAAAAAGAAACTCTGAGCAGAAACTTGAATGTCAGAATACATCAGAAGGCACCAGACACAGACCAAAAAAATCCTTAAAGGAAACCGAAAATATTTTTTCTGTCCTTCGTAGAATCTATTCACCGAGACCATATAAATCATGAACTTACTGAAATATGAATAATACAGTAATACAGTATTACCTCTGAGTAATACCTATTAGAGGCCTGGGTTACCTTAGACGGAAGAGCGTCAGACCAGTGCCATCTCATTGTAGCTAGAGTCGTTCCTACTCATTTCTGCAACATTGCAAGCTTCTGACGATGTATTCATTGCAACACGAACTATCATTCAATCCCCCCCCCGTGGTTGTTTTCCATCGTCATAGAGAGCAAAGGAGAAACAGAAATAACTCAATAATGAAATTGAAAGAATCTAAAAATATTTTTTTATACAAAATCCAGAGAAAAGACCACATGTGGCTACTATTGTGCCCGTCCTTCAAAGAGATGGAACCTGCACTGACGATAACGAAGAAACGAGCGAAATACTGAAGTCACAATACATACACTGTTCAGTGAGCCAATAATCGAACCAAGACACAACCCAGGTCAACATGGGTTTAGAACAGGTCGCTCCTGCCTCTCACAACTACTGGACCAGTCCAACATGGTCTTGGATGGTCACTCCTGCCTCTCACAACTACTGGACCAGTACAACATGGTCTTGGATGGTCGCTCCTGCCTCTCACAACTACTGGACCAGTACAACATGGTCTTGGATGGTCGCTCCTGCCTCTCACAACTACTGGACCAGTACAACATGGTCTTGGATGGTCGCTCCTGCCTCTCACAACTACTGGACCAGTACAACATAGTCTTGGATGGTCACTCCTGCCTCTCACAACTACTGGACCAGTACAACATGGTCTTGGATGGTCACTCCTGCCTCTCACAACTACTGGACCAGTACAACATGGTCTTGGATGGTCGCTCCTGCCTCTCACAACTACTGGACCAATACAACATGGTCTTGGATGGTCGCTCCTGCCTCTCACAACTACTGGACCAGTACAACATGGTCTTGGATGGTCGCTCCTGCCTCTCACAACTACTGGACCAATACAACATGGTCTTGGATGGTCGCTCCTGCCTCTCACAACTACTGGACCAGTACTACATGGTCTAGAATGGTCATTCCTACCTCTCGCAACTACTGGACCAGTACAACATGGTCTTGGATGATCACTCCTGCCTCTCACAACTACTGGACCAGTAAAACATGGTCTTGGATGATCACTCCTGCCTCTCACAACTACTGGACCAGTACAACATGGTCTTGGATGGTCGCTCCTGCCCCTCACAACTACTGGACCAGTACAACATGGTCTTGGATGGTCACTTCTGCCTCTCACAACTACTGGACCAGTACAACATGGTCTTGGATGATCACTCCTGCATCTCACAACTACTGGACCAGTACAACATGATCTTGGATGATCACTCCTGCATCTCACAACTACTGGACCAGTACAACATGTTCTTGGATGATCACTCCTGCCTTTCACAACTACTGGACTAGTACAACATGGTCTTGGATGGTCACTCCTGCCTCTCACAACTACTGGACCAGTACAACATGGTCTTGGTTGATCACTCCTGGCTCTAACAACTACTGGACCAGTACAAAATGGTCTTGGATGGTCACTCCTGCCTTTCACAACTACTGGACCAGTACAACATGGTCTTGGATGGTCACTCCTGCCTCTCACAACTACTGAACCAGTACAACATGGTCTTGGATGATCACTTCTACCTCTTACAACTACTGGACCAGTACAACATGGTCTTGGATAGTCACTCCTGCCTTTCACAACTACTGGACCAGTACAATATGGTCTTGGATGGTCACTCCTGCCTCTCACAACTACTGGACCAGTACAACATGGTCTTGGATGATCACTTCTACCTCTCACAACTACTGGACCAGTACAAAATGGTCTTGGATGGTCACTCCTGCCTTTCACAACTACTGGACCAGTACAACATGGTCTTGGATGGTCACTCCTGCCTCTCACAACTACTGGACCAGTACAACATGGTCTTGGATGGTCACTCCTGCCTCTCACAACTACTGGACCAGTACAACATGGTCTTGGATGGTCGCTCCTGTCTCTCACAACTACTGGACCAGTACAACATGGTCTTGGATGGTCACTCCTGCCTCTCACAACTACTGGACCAGTACAACATGGTCTTGGATGATCACTCCTGCCTCTCACAACTACTGGACCAGTACAACATGGTCTTGGATGGTCACTCCTGCCTCTCACAACTACTGGACCAGTACAACATGGTCTTGGATGGTCACTCCTGCCTCTCACAACTACTGGACCAGTACAACATGGTCTTGGATGATTACTCCTGCCTCTCACAACTACTGGACCAGTACAACATGGTCTTGGATGGTCACTCCTGCCTCTCACAACTACTGGAACAGTACAACATGGTCTTGGATGGTCGCTCCTGTCTCTCACAACTACTGGACCAGTACATGGTCTTGGATGGTCACTCCTGCCTCTCACAACTACTGGACCAGTACAACATGGTCTTGCATGATCACTCCTGCCTCTCACAACTACTGGACCAGTACAACATGGTCTTTTATGGTCACTCCTGCCTCTCACAACTACTGGACCAGTACAACATGGTCTTGGATGGTCACTCCTGCCTCTCACAACTACTGGACCAGTACAACATGGTCTTGGATGCACTGGAAGTCAAACTGCAGATGTAGTGTACACTGACTTGGTCAATACCTTCAGCAAGTGTGATCATGATGTAACAGCTCACAAACTCTGTGCAACAACAAAAAAAGAAGAATAACTTGAAAAGTGGGCAGACGGTTCATTATTTTTCTAAAATATAGGTCACTATAGTATTAGTCAACAATGAACAATTAGAGCTGCGCAATATTCGCTCTGATTCTTTCTCTCATTCTGACATCCAACAAACACAAAGACGTAAATCTTAACACTGTATCATCTTTTGCAGACGATACTAGAATGTGTACGAGTGTGGCAGCTACTGAAGACACGAGAAACCTCCAAGCTGATATGACACTAGGCTTCCACCAGGACACTGAAAGCAATGTATTCCGTGAGGACACATTTCGGTTATTCTGATATCAAAGATTTTAAGAATAACAACAATGGATTATAAACTTAAACCTCTGGATATTATAGAAGAGGAATGTGAAGGACTTCCGAAGAGTCTCACGTTCAAGGATCACAACAGTGTTACTATAAACACAAGGAAGATGATAGCTTGGATAACCAGAACTTTCATATCAACAAATGCCAAGCCAATGATTACATCATAATTTACAATTGAATTTTTTTGGAGAGACTGCCTTTGATCAACCAGGCTGTTAATGACAATAAGGAAATAAGTGAAATATTGAAGTCACAGTAAGACTGTGTTCAGTGAACCAGTCATCAGTGTAAACAATAAGATCTGGAAGGCAAGCTAAATGCTGATGTAGTGTGCAATGATTTTGCAAAATCCGTCAACAAGTGCGACAATGGTGTAATAGGTCACAAAATGCTTGCAAAATGAATAACTGGAAAAGTAGGAAGATGGATATTTAACTTCTTAACAAATAGAAGCCAGAGAGTAGTAGTAAACAGAGTGAAGTCAGAGGCTTACACAGTGAAAGTTCTGTTTTTCAAGGCACAGTACTCGCCCTGTCGTGTGGGGTTCTTGACGATGGATTTGGCATTAAACACAAACGTAGTTGGTTGGTAACTGGTATATTGGTGAAAATGGGAGTACACTCAGAGCCTGTGTCGCCTGATCTGTCTCTGTTCTCTGGACTAGAACTGCCGCTCCCGTTGACCCTTGACACGGCTTGGTCAGTAGAAAGGCTAGTAACGGACAGTGATCACGTGAAAGGCTTGTGACTCAACTAACGGTTGGTAAGTTACAATTACTACTACTAAACATAAGTACTACTACTGACAGCTCGGCCATGTTACGTATGGCGTCTTGACATACAGCTAATACAAACTAGAGGTAACAGGCGTACGGCTCTGGGCTGATTCTATACAACGTCAAAGTACACAACAGTTGAACATTATAACTATACATAAGGATATTATCGGGATGGAAATCAATATAATGGATCTTATTGTAATGGATCTTTTAAGAGATCTTGTAATGCATTACTAGATATCACAATTCATAGGAATTAATAGGCTAAACATTGGAATATTACAATAAAAGAGATAAAAAAAATTGATCGATCGATCTGTATTCATGTGATCTACGGATTCTGAGGAAATATATTTACAAAAAAGGAAGTGATTAACAGAAAAAGCAGATTCGGTGCACTCAAATCTTACTGTTAAATCTCAGAATTCGAGAGAACGTGAACACACAAACAAAATTTCTTGAATAATATACTAAGTTGATATTGTAGCAGTCAGTTGAAATACAATTTAAACTATATTAATCATCTATACAGATTATTTACATTTAACCCCAACTCTGCTAGGGTGAGATTGACATATGCAGAATGATTATCATCTCTGGGAGGATCAAACTCTGTTGCAATGGGTAACTCATGCAGTGGTTGAGGAAGATCTAAATTGGTATTCACAAATGACACATGAGGACTTATCAATACTTGTCGTGTACATAGGGAATAACAACATTCAGGTTGGTCGTCTGATTGATCATTAGAGTTAGAGGGTACAGCATCAGGAGGATTGTCAGAGTCTGTCTCATCTGTCTGGTTGTCAGGGACCTCGTCCTCATCCCATACTAACTTCATATGATTTAAATGCGATTCTTTATACTGACCCGTACTGATTTCTCTAACCTTATACTTATTTCCATTAATATGTTCAACTACTCGATAAGGACTAACAAACTTTTGGTCGAGCTTAGGCATTGCAGACGTTTTGTTGAAGTTAGTCAGCATAACTCTTGAACCTACTTTAACTTTGGTTGGTTTTGCTCGAGTATTAGTGACTCTAGTAAATTCTGCTGTTGATTTATGAAGTGTTTCCCGGATCCTTCTGAAAACACTCTGAGCTTGGCTGGTACGAGTTGCTATGAAATTACTACTACTGAATATAAGTACTACTACTGACAGCCCCACTTCTGTTCCTCAAGGCACAGTACTCGCCCCACTTCTGTTTCTCAAGGCACAGTATTCGCCCCACTTCTGTTCCTCAAGGCACAGTACTTGCCCCACTTTTGTTTCTCAAGACACAGTACTCGCCCCACTTCTGTTCCTCAAGGCACAGTACTCGCCCCACTTCTGTTCCTCAAGGCACAGTACTCGCCCCACTTCTGTTCCTCAAGGCACAGTACTCGCCCCACTTCTGTTCCTCAAGGCACAGTACTCGCCCCACTTCTGTTCCTCAAGGCACAGTACTCGCCCCACTTCTGTTCCTCAAGGCACAGTACTCGCCCCACTTCTGTTCCTCAAGGCACAGTACTCGCCCCACTTCTGTTCCTCAAGGCACAGTACCCACTTCTGTTTCTCATTCTCATATCCAACATTAACAAGGACATAAATCATAGCAATGTAACATTCTTTGTTGATGACACCAGAATCTCTATGAGAGTGTCGTCCCTCGAAGACACAGTGAATCTTCAGGCGGATATAAATCAAGTCTTCCAGTGGACCTCAGACAACAATATGATGTTTAACAAGGACAAGTTTCACTTGCTCTGCTATGGAAGAATGGAGGAAATAAAGACTGTAACAGAGTACAAGACAAACTCTAATTATTCAATAGAGTGAAAGTACCATGTGCGAGACTTAGAAGTAACGATGTAGGAAGATCTCACATTCAAGGATCACAACAATGTTGTTATTGCTACCACAAGGAAAATAATAGACTGGATAACTAGAACTTTTCAAGTCACTTGTTGTCTCCAGGCTGGAATACTGTTGTATACTGACCACCATCTTCAAGACAGACCAGATTTCTGAGCTGGAAAATTGATAACTTTCACTATGCTTTTAGACTCAGTCAAGCATCTGAACTATTGGGAACACTTGAAAGTCCATTCAAGTGTATTCTTAGGAATGTAGGCGAGAAAGGTGCATAATAATTTACACCTGGAAAATCCTGGAGGGACTGATCCTAAACCTTCACAAGGAAACCACTCCGTCTGAAAATAAGAGACTTGGCAGATGGTACTAAGTACCTCCTATAAAAAGCAGGTGTGTGACGAGCATACAGAGAGAGAACTCGATGAGTGTCAGAGGCTCCCGACTTTTCAACGCCCTCCCTCCGTGCAAAAGGGAAATTACCAACAAACGTCTGGCTGTCTTCAAGAGGGAACTGGACAAGTTCCTCAAATCAGTGCCTGACCAGCCGGGGTGTGGTTCT
The DNA here is from genome assembly GCA_009830355.1 of Cherax destructor. Taxonomy (NCBI): domain Eukaryota; kingdom Metazoa; phylum Arthropoda; class Malacostraca; order Decapoda; family Parastacidae; genus Cherax; species Cherax destructor. The sequence goes on along the minus strand of WNWK01008063.1, from coordinate 4,614 downwards.
TTATGGACTACATGAAGCAAGCACTAACAGCCTGATTGATTAGGCCTTGATCTTAGAGAAAGCTTGGTCTGGGACAGGGCCACATGGATTCTGACCCCGGAAGCATCCTTCAGTGTTCTTTAAATATGGTACAACTAGGCTGTTGCTGCCAGTGGAGGCTCTTTTGTTGTATCCACTATACAAGACCGTGATAGATATGTGGGACAGCAACAGCCTGCTTGACCAGGCAACAACCAGACAAACCTTTCTTAGGGCTGGGCTCTGAGAGTAGGAAAACTCTCAAAACAGGCGTCAGGTATATCACAGGCATATACATAAGGTAGAGAAAGTGTGTTTATCCGGTAGCTTAAATGTTCTTTAAGAGGTAAGTTTAATTAAGTGAGCTTTCTTGCCTCAGAGTGGTCTTATCTGGTCTCCACAGTGGTCTTATCTGGTCTTCACAGTGGTCTTATCTGGTCTTCACAATGGTCTTATCTGGTCTTCCACAAATGACTTTTTTGCCAGGAGTCTTGAGACACTTCAAGCAGAATGAAGTGTAATCTTGTGGGTACGTGTCTCCCTAGAGCACCTGCTTCCCCTGATAACCTCTGCCTCCTCTTCCGCCTCCTTCGCCTCTTTCACATCCTCTTATTCCTAACTCTCATCTCCCTTAGCCTCCTCCGTCTTCTTCTCTCATCTTTCTCCACATAATCCTCCTCCATCTTCTTTCACCTTTCTCCTCTTCCTCCTCCATCTTCTTTCATCTTTCTCCTCTTAATCTTCCTTTTCCTTATCCTCCTCTTTCCGCCTCTCCTATTCCTCATGTTTCTCCTACCTCTCCTCTTCCTCCTGGGTCTCCACCTTCACAATCTACTTAACCTGTTTTTGATAAATTTGGACGAAGTCATTAGACACATTTCGCCTTAATTTTACAATAACGACACCCAGGTGTTGCACATGTGTCTAACTCATCAATAAAGACACCCAGGTGTTGCACATGTGTCTAACTCATCAATAAAGACACCCAGGTGTTGCACATGTGTCTAACTCATCAATAAAGACACCCAGGTGTTGCACATGTGTCTAACTCATCAATAAAGACACCCAGGTGTTGCACATGTGTCTAACTCATCAATAAAGACACCCAGGTGTTGCACATGTGTCTAACTCATCAATAACGACACCCAGGTGTTGCACATGTGTCTAACTCATCAATAACGACACCCAGGTGTTGCACATGTGTCTAACTCATCAATAAAGACACCCAGGTGTTGCACATGTGTCTAACTCATCAATAAAGACACCCAGGTGTTGCACATGTGTCTAACTCATCAATAAAGACACCCAGGTGTTGCACATGTGTCTAACTCATCAATAAAGACACCCAGGTGTTGCACATGTGTCTAACTCATCAATAAAGACACCCAGGTGTTGCACATGTGTCTAACTCATCAATAACGACACCCAGGTGTTGCACATGTGTCTAACTCATCAACTCGTCGGTACTAAATCATATTACTGATGGTAGACAAAATCGACAACTTGATGAATAGGACGCAAGTGCAACACCTGGGTGTCTTTACTGACGAAAGGTTTCTCCTGCACAAGAGTCTTCTTCAGGTGCTTTGCCTGAAGGTGGATCAGGGACCTATCAACCAGGCTGTTACTGCTGGTCATACGCAAACCAACGTACGAACCACAGCCCTGCTGGTCAGGTACTGACTTTACATGCGTGTCCAGCTCCCTCTTGAAGACAGCCAGGGGTCTACTGGCAATCCCCCTTATGTATGATGGCAAGCTGTTGAACAGTCTTTGGCCCTAGAAACTTATGTTTTATTTTAGTGTACTTACGGCACCCCTGCTCTTCACTGGCGGTATGTTGCACCGTCTGCCAAGTTGGAAAACTTAGTTTATATCCGCTTGATAATTTGCAGTATCCTCAATGACACTCATGGGAATTCTATTATCGTCAGCAAAGGAAGACACGGTGCTATGGTTTACATCTCTGTGTCAGATATGAGGATGAGGAACAGGATGGGAATACTGTACCTAGTGGAACAGAGTTTTTTTTCTGTAGCCGCCTCTGACTTTATTTTGTTTACTATTCCTCTTTGTGTTCTATTCTTTAGAAAGTTGAAGATTCATCTACCCACTGTTCCTGTTATTCCTTTATCACGCATTTGTGTGCTATTACACCATGATCGCACTTGTCAAAGGCTTTCGCAAAGTCTGTGTATACTTCATCTGCATTCTGTTTGTCTTGCAGTACATCCAAGACCTTGTCTCAGTGGTCCGGTAGTTGTGAGAGGCAGGAGCGACCATCCAAGACCATGCCATAGTGGTCCAGTAGTTGTGAGAGGCAGGAGCGACCATCCAAGACCATGTCATAGTGGCCCAGTAGTTGTGAGAGGCAGGAACGACCATCCAAGACAATGTCATAGTGGTCCAGTAGTTGTGAGAGGCAGGAGCTACCATCCAAGACAATGTCATAGTGGTCCAGTAGTTGTGAGAGGCAGGAGCGACCATCCAAGACCATGTCATAGTGGTCCAGTAGTTGTGAGAGGCAGAAGCGACCATCCAAGACCATATCATAGTGGTCCAGTAGTTGTGAAAGGCAGGAGCGACCATCCAAGACCATGTAATAGTTGTCCATTTTTGGAGATATCGACGAAGCTTAGAGTCTCGGTAGTAAAACAACTTGTCCAAATGGTTCCTGATCAGCCGGGCTGTAGTTCAGGGTGATTCTAGAGCCAATACTATGGCTGGTCAGATGGGCTAGCAGAAGAACCAGTCAAGAACCGAGTCACAACACCAGTGACTCTGAAAACCATCGACAGGTACACACCAGGTAACACCACTCCCATCAACAGTGACTTAATTAATTCAATAAACGACAGACGAAGTTTTGCAGCAAAAACTGAAAATCATAATTAAATCAGTTCTGTATATAAACCACCAGAGATGTGTATCTCTATGTATATACACTGAAATATACATGATACACAGTGTATATATACTGAGAGACTCACAAACCATCAGAGGTGTTCATCTTCCAGTGTACATACACCCAAGGTTTTAGCTTCAATAACCCTACTAGGCAGACTGTTCCTCTCATCAACTACCCTATTACCAAACCAATACTTTCCTATATCCTTTCTAAATCTAAACTTATCCAGTCTGAATCCATTATGCCCAAATAACCCGCACATACTGACACAGTCACGGTACAGTCGCTTATTATTCTTTACGCACGTTTCACCGTGTCACCGTCACTCCTTCGGGAGCCACTGCCGGGTCACATGAAGAAGACCCGGGTCAGGACCCGTCCTGGCAACCCTACCTGAACATACACCCTTGTTGACCTGACTCGCGAAATCGTAATGACACGATTGCAAACAAATCATACCGTGGTATGATCGCGAGTTCTATCCCCGCCCGTGGTATGATCGCGGGTTCTATCCCCGACCGTGGTATGATTTATGTTGACCTGACTTACGTAAGTCAATTGTTATCATAGAAACAGGAAGCTGACGTCTCAGCAACCTTTCAAAGACTTTTATGGTGAGGGAATAACGACACTAGTACCTGAGGAATATTTTAAGACAACATTTCGCCCAAAGCTCGGGCGAAAAGTTGTTGTGGCTTAACCCCCGCTTGTCGGTTTTGTCACTGTCAAAATAAGATTTCTTCGGATTTTTAACCCGGGGTAGAGAGGGTTAGCCACCCAGGATAACCCAGGGTAGGGAGGGTGAGCCACCCAGGATAACCCAGGATAGGGAGGGTTAGCCACCCTGGATAACCCAGGGTAGGGAGGTTTAGCCACCCAGGATAACCCAGGGTAGGGAGGGTTAGCCACCCAGGATAACCCAGGGTAGGGAGGGTTAGCCGCCCAGGATAACCCAGGGTAGGGAGGGTGAGCTACCCAGGATAACCCAGGATAGGGAGGGTTAGCCACCCAGGATAACCCAGGGTAGGGAGAGTTAGCCACCCAGGATAACCCAGGGTAGGGAGGGTGAGATACCCAGGATAACCCAGGGTAGGGAGGGTTAGCCACCCAGGATAACCCAGGGTAGGGTCCGACAGGATACACAGAGCGGAGGACCACCCAGGATAACCAGGGTAGGGAGGGTTAGCCACCCAGGATAACCCAGGGTAGGGAGGGTTAAGCCACCCAGGATAACACAGTGTAGGGAGGGTGAGCTACCCAGGATAACCCAGGGTAGAGAGGGTTAGCCACCCAGGATAACCCAGGGTAGGGTTAGCCACCCAGGATAACCCAGGGTAGGGAGGGTTAGCCACCCAGGATAACCCAGGGTAGGGAGGGTGAGCCACCCAGGATAACCCAGGGTAGGGAGGGTGAGCTACCCAGGATAACCCAGGGTAGGGAGGGTTAGCCACCCAGGATAACCCAGGGTAGGAGGGTTAGCCACCAGGATAACCCAGGGTAGGGAGTGTTAGCCACCCAGGATAACCCATGGTAGGAAGGGTGAGCTACCCAGGAAAACCTAGGGTATGGAGTGTTAGCCACCCAGGATAACCCAGGGTAGGGAGTGTTACCCACCCAGGATAACCCAGGGTAGGGAGTGTTAGCCACCCAGGATAACCCAGGGTAGGGAGAGTGAGCTACCCAGGATA
>WNWK01008062.1:60732-87833 GCA_009830355.1 Cherax destructor | reverse complement strand
ATCGCAGTCGGACTTGGGTGTCTGGGGCCCAGCGATTGTGGGAACATCCAGGAGTGTAATCTTGAACACCAAGAAGTGTGTGGAGGTTGGGAGTGTAACAGAGATGTCAGTCATGGACAGCAGTAATGCACTGCTAATTTCTTTTGTGTGTGTGGACACCAGCAAACACTATTGTAAAGTAACAGTGAGGTAGCCAGGTGGGCATTGAGGTGCCTAGATGGTAATGAAGGAGAGAGGAAGGCAGGTGGGGGTGGGGAGTGCTGGTTGGGTGATGTATCTTGAGGCAATGAAGTGAGCAGCCAGGGGGTTTTGTGCATGCTGGAAGGTGGGTGGGAACAAGTTGTCAATTGGGTTGGTCTAGGCAGGTTTTGGGATTGTAATATAACCCCTATGGGGTTATCGGAAAGGGAATTAAGGTAATCAGGTTTAATATAAGAAATGAGTGTAGCTCTTAATTTGAATCAAGACCTTCAATGTCAATGCACTTTTCTTGAAGGATAAGGCAGGTACCTGGTTAGGTAAAATATTAAAGTATGTAATGTTGTGGCATATTTCCTAAATTGTTTTGATTGCTGGGTCAGCCACTTTTGGGACTTTGGAAAGACATTTCTATCCTTTATCAGATGTTTAATTATATCCCACCATATTTCCTAGTGAAGTATGGTGGTGCAGGAATTCACCAGGTCCGGTAACAATTTCCATGTACAACAAGTTGTACTTTAATTGTTGCAATGTGAAGGCCCCCTGAGTCTGTTCGGTGTTACATGTTTAAATAACTGCTAATTCCAGCCATCTTTTTGTCTACCTCTTTGAGTTTAATGTCTTCCACTCCATGAGGTGTTGACTGTCTCAGTCATGACAGGCATTGTTGGTAGGTTCTGTATGCATATTTTAAATTCTGTTATGTGCCATTTCACTTAGATATGCTACATAAACACACATTCTAGAAAACATGTATACAGTGGTACCGACTTACATGGCCCCAAACTCACCCATGTAAGTTTATTTTTTAAATGCTTTTGTAAGTGTAATTTTGGGGGTCTAAAAGGACTAGTCTATTTTACAACATTTCTTAAGGAGATAAATTCGTTTGGTAATGGCACTTGAACAGCATTCTGGAATGAAAAAATATCGTAAGTCGAGGTACCACTGTACTTGAAGTGTGTATGTTTGTCTTCAGTGAATACATGCATCATTCATTGAGATAAACATACACACCTCAGAGTGGACTAGAAATAGACATTTGTATTAGGGGAAACCTTTTATTATGACAGTCACCCAAGCCTATCTTGCCCCCTAGTTTTTAAGAGCCTATTGAACTAATAAAACATGCAGTTTTCAAACTTTGTATTCTGCTGATGTGGATTTCAGATAAAAAATATACATATCAAATATTTTTCTGTCTTTGTTTAAATGTGGGTTCATTTCTATCATTCCACTCTCCTTTGTTCCATTTATCTGTATCATTATATATTCATGTAACTCATGAAATCGTAATAATAATATTGCAATCAAATCAGAGCGTGTGGGTTTGAATCCATGGCAAGTGAGTTCTAAAACTCTCAGGACTGCGTTAACCACTTGGCCAGCTGATTGGTCGAGCTAGTCTGGCCAGTGAGTTTTAGGACTTGCTCGCCACGGGTTCAAACCCCATCTGTTCTGTGGTTTACCTTCGTGTATTTTGATTATTAAATAATTCTCTTAAAGGCATTTATTTTAGTAACCTATCTTTTTCCCCACTCTCTACCAGATACATATTAGTCTACCCCACATGTGTGAAATTTACATGTACAAAAAATTAATTCATTAATGAAAAAAAAAAAAATCCCAGTCATAAATATTACAAATAAACCGCCACAATGTTGTGAGAGTATACGGCCTACCCATAAAAGGCTGAATCTTTAGTGTGTTACCCATCTTGTGTGCTAATCAAAATATGTGTAGGTCTGAATTCTTTAAGAGGGGCCTGTATGACCCTTATGGGTTTAGTGCTTAGTTAATGATAATAATAATTAAAGTGCAGTATAAAGCTAAAAAATTAATTGTTACTGGAAAGTATTTTAAATAATTTATTAATTTTCCAATTAAAAGATTTTTGAACACAAGTTTCTAAAATAACATGAATGACTTCAATCTAAAACAAATATTACATTAAAGCACTCAAGTTGCAGTGATTTTTTTTAAAATTAAACCTATTATTATTATAATCAAAAGAAGCGCTAAACCACTCAATTAAACCTAGAAAGTTTTGTTTTGGATCTTGTAAATATTTTTCCATCGATATCAAAAAGCTACATGATGCTGAAATATATACAACACTGTGTCCTCACTCAACAATAGCCAACATTAGTTATGACTGTACTGCAAACAAAAGCTTTTCCCGCTTCTTCAGCAACATCCCCGGGTCTTGTCCTGCGGCCCGAAAATATTTCCTGCTGGTCAATGGCAAAGTTGTAATCGATGGGGTTTGCTAGAGCAGTTTCGATGGCTTTCTCAAAGTCTTCTCTCTTGATGAAAGTCTTCACGAACTCCTATTTTATAAGACAAATATATGTTACACTGTACTTTCAAATTAAAATAAATTTACAGACACACTACAAAAACCCACATTATTAATGCAAATACAAAGCAACTATGTATGCATAACAATTATCATAATACAGTGGTTGAAAAAATTATCATTGTATCAATGTACAATACCTACATTGAAAATCCTTTCACTAATTACCTACTTGTAGGAGACCTTACCTGTGTCTCATTGATAATCCTCAAGGCTTCCTCCTCAGCTTTCTCAGCTTCCTTTGCTAGCTTCTTCTTAGAGGCTGTGACACGTGCCAAATCTGCTTCAAACTCTTTTTTAAACCTGAGAGGAAAATAAATTTTATAACAATTTCTTCTAAATGCTGAAAAATATTCTACAAGGAAATGTTAAATTCCTATATTGGAAGCATTGAACTCGCCACGAGTTGCATTCTTGGTGTTTCAACTTACAAATGAGTTGTGTTCCTGGTGATTCGGCTTGCAAATCCCCTCAAGGGAGATTCCTTGATGCTGGTGAGGGGGTCTTGATCTAGGAATTGGATCTGTGCTCCAGTTCCCTGAAATGAGCCTGAATACTTTCCATCCCCCCCACAGGTGCTGTATAATCCCTATGGGTTTAGCGTTCACCCATGATTATAATAATAATAATCAGCCTGCAAATGAGTTGTGTTGCTGGTGTTTCAACTTGCAAATGACTTGTTTCTGGTGTTTTAACTTGCAAATGAGTTGTGTTCCTGTGTCTTAACTGCAATGAGTTGTGTTCCTAGTGGTTCAACTCATTTGCAAGTTAAAACAGAACACAATCATTTGCAGTTAAAACACCAGCAGTCATTTGAGGCACCAGCAACGGCTGAATGCTGGCCAAGCTCGCGATCTTTCTCTCCTTACGACCATAGATACTATTCCTATCACTATTGACAAACATCATTCTCTCAATTCTTGTAGTGGTTCTGTCATTTTACCCCAAACCATTGTCCAACGGAATTTCCAGACATGTGGTGGTGATATTTTGGAGCAGCTTCAGCTCCAAGAACTCCCTATCCTCAAAGTTGACACTTTTGTCCTCCCTGCCAATAAGCGAAGACGTTATCCTTGCAATATAGCTCGTTTAACATTTGACTGCCTTGAACTTCCACCTTCGGTCTACATTGCAGGTCACCATTTACAGGTTCGAAAGGTGACCCCTACACCGCAACAGTGTAGAAACTGCTGGCATTTTGGTCATCCAGCAAAATATTGCAGGTCCATGGCCGAATGCCCAGTCTGTGGTGCCGACGACCATGCCAGTCCTTCTTGTAATCTACCTCCCTCTTGCCTTAACTGTCATGAGGCGCATCCATCGTACTCTCGCCGTTGTCAGGTTTACCTAAATGAGTGGGAAATCCGTTGTCTCAAAGAGGCAGGCAGCTTCTCATATGCTATGGCCATCTCTCATCTACGCCTTCAAGGAAGACTTCCCGTATTTCCTATTCTCGCATTGCTAACGTCCCCCACTTCTGGGGTTCCAACTTCCGTGGCTTCCTGTGGGTCGGCCCATCCTCAGTCACCCCTGTCTCGAATCCTTTGCTGTTCTTGGCCCGAGGTCCCCTCGGCATCCCATACTGTCCACACCCCTTCCTCTACTCACTTGAGGGCGTGTCTACACGCCCTTGTCCACCACCCAATCCTAACCACCCCCCTTCTTTTCATAAGTCCGGCAAAAAATCCCCATTGTCGGGTTCCTCACCTCCGACTAGTTCTGTAACGTGTGTGGAGGTTCATCCTCCTCCTCGTTCAATATCATCCCCTGTCCCCTCCCAAGTTCCTTCCTTGACTGCCCCTCCCCAGGTCGCTTCCACTCCTGTCCCCTCCCAAGCCCCTTTGACAGTTTCCTCTTCCATCGCCTCGCCCTCTACTATAGTACAGTCTCTAGTCTCCCCGATGGTTGCTCGCTCTCCTCCTTTCATTTCTAATGTAGTCCCACATTCTGCATCTTTGTCTTCCGAAACACTGGAATCTATCGCAGAATTTATTACAGAGACTGAACCGTTGATGGACACCGCTCCACCTCCGGTTCCTCCTCTCTCTTCTCCATCTACACCCCTCCTTCCTTCACGTCCCACTCCTTCTTTGATTACAACTCTTCCGCTGCCTCCACATGTGGACTTTTCTAACCCTAGTCCATAGATACCTCTAACTTTGACTTGTATCTTTCTCTTCATAAGTCATGGCTTATTTGCAGTGGAATATCCGAGGCCTCAGGGGTAACTGGGGTGAGCTTCAGGTGTTGCTCTCCCAGTTTTCTCCTGTTGGGGTCTGTTTGCAAGAACCCAAATTACAATCCACTGTTATCCGTCCCTTTTCGGGCTATGATTTGTTATATTCATCGGATCCTTTTTCCGATGGAACCTTTAACGAAAGTGCTCTTCTTATACGCACTGGTATTCCATACCGTCAGCTCTATGTTCATTCTTCTCTACATTACAAGTGTATACCACTTAAATAAGTGGTATACACTCTGTTCTTTATATCTCTCTCCCTCTCGGGCTTTGTCTATCCCAGATGTTGATTTTCTGGTTTCTTCCTTGCCGCCACCCCTTCTGTTACTTGGCGATTTTAACGCACACCATTTTGTTTGGGGGGGTCGCACTGTGACTCCCGTGGCATTCAGTTGGAGGCATTTCTTGCTTCTCTCCCCCTCCATGTTTTAAATACGGGTACTCCCACTCATTTTGATCCTCAAACTCATTCTTTCTCTTGCATCGATCTCTCCATCTGCTCTTCCTCAACTGTCCTTGACTTCACCTGATCTGTCCTCCCAGACTTACATGACAGCGATCATTTTCCAATCATCCTCATGTCCCCTTCGTATTCTCCACCTTCTCGTAACCCACGCTGGCAATTTGACCTGGCGAAATGGGACCTTTACACACATCGTACTGCCTTTCATGAGGCTCCTTCCTCGTCCTCCATTGATGAGGTTTTACATATCTTCTCGTCCTCCGCCTTCCTCGCAGCTTCATGTTCTATCCCCCAAACCTCGGGCAAGCATTCTCAGAAGTGTGTGCCTTGGTGGTCTCCTGCTTGTGCTCGGGCAGTACGTTTGAAATGTGCTGCATGGGGCAGGTACCGGTATAACAGAACCACAGAGAGACTCCTTGATTTTAAGCAGAAGAGAGCAATGGCTCGACATGTCATCCGCAAGGCTAAACGCACTTGCTGGCGGGATTACGTTTCCACCGTCACTTCGGCTTCCTCGATGAGTGCAGTCTGAAAGAAAGTGCGGATATTGAGTGGTAAATTCTGCCCCGACCCGGCTCCTGTTCTTAGGGTTGCCGGTGTAGATATAGCACACCCTCTTGCCGTTGCCAATGAAATTGGTAATCATCTCATCCGCATTTCTCAGGGGCTCCATCTATGCCCCTCGTTCCTTTCTTCTAAGTCTGCCAGCGAGTTAAAGCCCTTAGATTTTTCTTCTTTCAGAGAAGAATCTTATAATGTGCCTTTTACCCTTCAAGAACTGGAGGCAACACTCTCCGCTTGCCGATCATCGGCAGCTGGGCCAGATGGCATACATATTTGTATGCTACAGCATTTACATCAGTCTGCTCTTGCTGTCCTCTTATGACTCTTTAATCTTATATGGTCACAAGGGGTTATTCCCCAACTGTGGAAGTCTGCTATTGTTCTCCCTTTTCGTAAACCGGGTACTACGGGACATGATACCTCCCACTACCGTCCCATCGCTCTTACTAGTGCAGTTTGCAAGGTGATGAAACGTCTAGTTAATAGACGTTTGATGTGGTATTTAGAGACGCACAGTAGTCTCTCCTCTAGTCAATATGGCTTTCGTAAGGGCCGTTCTGTCATTGACCCCTTACTGCGCTTGGATACGTATATTCGTAATGCCTTTGCTAATAACCACTCAGTTATCGCCATCTTTTTTGACCTTGAGAAGGCTTATGACACAACTTGGAGGTATAATATCTTGGCCCAGGCCCACTCCTTGGGCCTCCGTGGCAATCTACCATTTTTTCTTAAGGCCTTCTTAACTGAAAGACATTTCCGTGTTTGGGTTAGTACTGAGCTTTCCCAGGAGTTTATCCAAGCTGAAGGTGTCCCCCAGGGATGTGTTCTGAGCACAACAATCTTTCTCCTTGCTATAAATAATCTGGCATCTGTTCTCCCATCCAACATTTGGTCATCGCTTTATGTGGATGACTTTGCTATAGCTTGTGCAGGTGCTGACTGTCACCTCATTGCAGTTTCCCTCCAGCATGCCATCAACCGGGTTTCCGATTGGGCCACCACTCACGGGTTTAAATTTTCTAGTGGCAAAACTCATCAAATTACGTTTACTAGACGTTCAGTGGTCTATGATCATCCATTGTACCTATACGGCTCACATATCCCAGAACATGATACGGTCAGGTTTCTCGGCCGCCTGTTTGACCATCGATTGTCCTGGAAACCTCACATTACCTCTCTGAAGGCGACTTGTCATAACCGGCTGAACCTCCTTAAAACCCTAGCACATCTTTCATGGGGGGCTGATCGTAGAACTCTCCTTCGCCTGCATTCAGCCCTAATTTTATCGAAACTCGATTATGGTGACCAGATATATTTGGCGGCCTTCCCTGCTACTCTTTCCAGCCTTAATCCCATACATCACCAGGGATTGCGTTTATGCCTTGGTGCTTTTTGTTCTTCCCCGGTTGAGAGTCTCTATGTAGAAGTGAACATTCCTTCCTTGTCTGATCGTCGTGATGCACATTGCCTTCGCTATTTTGTTCGCTCTCATGACCTCCGTAATCCTTCCATGTATAGGATTGTCACAGATGTTAGTAGACGCTCGTTATTTGTTCGTCGCCCCTGTTTACTTTGTCCCTTTTCTCTTCGTCTACATTCACTCTTGTCTTCCCTTCATCTACCACCTTTATATGTTCATGTGACATCTCCCTTTTCCCTACCCCCTTGGGAAGTTCCTGCTGTCCGTGTCTGTTCTATTCCTCTACCTTGCGCGAAAGCCCAACTACCTACGGCGGTTTCTCGCTCTTTTTTTCTAGACCACTTCTGTTCTCATTCCCATGCCATCGCAGTGTACACCGATGGTTCAAAGTCATCTGACGGTGCCGGATTCGCAGCAGTATTCCTGGACAGCGTCGTGCGAGGGCATCTATTACCCTCGGCTAGCATATTTATGGCTGAATTGTATGCTATTCTTGTGGCACTTATCCGTATTGCATCTATGCCTGTGTCACCATTTGTGGTCGTTTCAGACTCCCTTAGTGCTTTACAGGCTATCCGTAAAATTGATACACCTCACCCCCTAGTTCTTCGTATCCAACTTTGGTTACGCCGTATCTCTAGCAAGCACAAAGATATTGTTTTTTGTTGGGTCCCTGGTCATGTTGACGTACAGGGCAATGAACAACCAGACACTGCTGCGCGGTCAGCAGTACATGACCTTCCAGTTTCATATAGAGGTGTTCCATTCACGGACTATTTTGTGGTCATTGCTACCCACCTTCGCACCCGTTGGCAACAACGCTGGTCTGACCTGCTAAATAACAAACTTCATTCTATTAACCCATTAACTGTCCAAACGTATATATACGTTTTTACCGCTAGAAAGCATGTAAAAAAAACGTATATATACGTTCGGAGCGCTAGCGGTATAAACATATATATACGTTTGGACAGTTAATGGGTTAAACCGAGTATAGGTTTCTGGCCTTCTTCTTGTCACCAATGTCGAGGTTGGGAGACTACACTCTCCCGTCTTCGCATCGGCCACACTCGTCTTACTCACGGGTATCTCATGGAGAGGCTCCCTGTCCCCCTCTGTGAGCATTGTCAGGTTCCAGTGTCTGTTCGCCATATTCTGTTGGACTGCCCACTCTATCAACGAGCACGCAGAATTTACCTCCAACGTCGTCTTCGCTCTACGGCCCTTTTTTTACCTTCCCTTCTTGCTGATGGTCCCTCCTTTAATCCTGACTCTCTCGTTGACTTTTTGACAGAAACTGACTTACTACACAAACTCTGAAGTTTATGCCTCTAGCACTCCCCTCAGTCCCTTCTACCTCAATCTCTTGCTATAATCTATCCTTGCACTATCCACTACCCTGCTACACTCCATACCCAACTAATCATCCCTCTCACTCTTACAATCCATTCTTCCTGCATCCTACTTTACCCTGCGGCGCTGTATGACCCCTGTGGTTTAGCGCTTCTTTTGATTATAATAATAATGTGCTGCTGCTTGATTGTCTTAAAAATATAGTGATTAAGGGTGCCATTTAAGAAGACAGACAGTCCTCGATGACACACTGGCTTTCTTGGGTTATCATGAGTGACTAACCCTGTGGATTAAAAATCCAAACAAACAAACAAACAAACAAACAAATTTTATTTCATTGCAGATTACATGGGTATCGGAAGTTACAATGTAAATTGAGTGCAAGGAGAGCCACTGACATGCCATGGCATTAGGGGCAGCTTATTCTAGTCCTTAAAAACTATGTACTTAATATTAGAGAAATTTATTGAGTTTATTCTGGTTAAAAATTATTTTCAAAATTACAATATGATGAAATTTTACTGTTTAAATTATTATATAATGATATTAGATCTTAGATTGTTACAGGTGTTAAGATTCTTGAATGATAATATGGAATTGAGATTATCTTAAGGAAAATAACATTGAGCATTTTTGACATTAACTTATAATATGAGTAGGGGGTAACATAATAGTAACATATTATTAAAAATTGAGATTATTGTATAGGAAAGTAACAATGAGCATTTTTCAAAGTAGTTTATAGCATGATCATTTAGGTTTGGGTGAGTAGGTGGTTTTTGAGTTGAGTCTTAAATTGATTTTCAGACAAGATTATCTTAATATTTACTGGTAATGAATTCCAGATTCTGGGGCCCTTTATGTGCATAGAATTTTTCATAGGTTGATATGAACACGGGGTATATCAAAAAGTGATCTGTGTCGTGTGTTGTGGTCATGGGTCCTATTAAAGTTGGTGAGGAGAGTTTTGAGCAGAGGGTTTATATTAGAGTGTAAAGTTTTATATATGTAGTAGGCACAAGAGTAAGTATGAATGTTCTTTACGGTGAGTAGTTTGAGACTTTTGAATATTGGTGGAGTATGCTGTCTAGAGTGGGAATTTGTTATCATTCTGACTGCGGCCTTTTGTTGTGTTATGAGTGGTCTAAGGTGATTTAACGTTGTTGATCCCCATGCACAGATTCCATAGGTGAGATACGGGTAGATAAGTGAATGATATAGTGCAAGGAGAGCTGATTGAGGTACATAATAGCGTATCTTTGATAATATGCCTACTGTCTTGAGATTTTCTTGGAAATTTGTTGTATATGTGTTTGGAATTTAAGGCTACTGTCAAGGTGGATTCCTAGGAATTTTCCCTCTGTGAGTCTTGTGATGGGTGTACCATTAAGTGGAACATTTGTGACTTTGCTTCCAAACTGTATGAAGTAGGTCTTGTCAGTATTGAGAGTAAGCTTGTTAGTCATCATCCATGTTGATATTTTCTGTAATTCGGCATTAACAGTGTTGGCCAGTATAACTGGATTTGGGTGAGAGAAGACATATGTTGTGTCATCTGCAAATAAAATGGGTTTGAGTAGTTGTGATGCATTCGGTAGGTCATTTATGTAAATGAGGAATAGGAGTGGCCCCAGGACACTTCCTTGAGGACTCCGACTGTAATTGGTTGTGTGGAAGAGTTCGCTCCATTTGTGTACACGTATTGGCTTCTGTTGGTGAGGTATGATTTTAGGTAGTTGAGTGGGTGCCCCTTATACCATAGTGTGCTAATTTTGTGAGCAGTAAATCATGGTCGACTGTATCAAAAGCTTTGCGGAGATCAATGAAGATTCCCAGTGGGACTTCTTTTTCTCAAGTGCTGTATATATTAACTCCAACATGTGCGTAATAGCATCGTTTGTGCTCTTGTTTGTCCTGAATCCAAATTGACAGGGGTTGAGTACATTGTGTGAGACGAGGTAGGAATAGATTTGTCTATGAATTAATTTTCGAAGATTTTAGAAAGCAATGGTAAATTAGAAATTGGTCTATAATTATTCAGGTCTGTTTGATCACCTCCTTTGTGGATCGGGTGACCCTAGCTATTTTGAGAATTGATGGAAAGGTAGAGGCTTCAATGGATTTATTGAATAGTGTTGCTATGATTGGTGACAGTACCTGTGAAGCATTTTTGTACATAAAAGTTGGTAGGCTGTTTATGTCTCCTGCCTTGTTTTTAAGGGTGTTGATTATGAGCGAGACTTCAATTGGGTTGGTAGGAGCTAGGAATAGCGTATTAGGGTAGGTGTTTGTGAGGTAGTCTGTTGGACGGGTGTTTGAGCTTGGGATTTTACTCGCTAGATTCTTTCCTATGGTGGAGAAGAAAACATTAAGTCTGTTTGCTGTCTCAGTAGGTGAGAGTAGGGGTTCATCTGCTCTTGATAATTTGATGGTGTTGTTTTTCGCTATCTTATTATTTCCTAGAATTGCAGATAGGGTCTTCCAGGTCTTTTTCATATCACCTTTTATGTTCTGGAGTCTGTTCTCATAATACAATTTTTTGATCTCCTTATCAGGCTGGTAAGGGTTGATGAGTAGCGTTTGGATTGTTCTCTGGTTATTAGACCCCTTCTGTATTGTTTTTCATATTGGTGCCTTTTGTTAATGGATTTAAGGATGCTGGGTGTTAGCCAGGGATTGTTAAGTCTCTTGGCTGTGATCTGTTTAGTTTTTAGGGCAATGTTTGTTATAGAGGTGGTGGGTTTTGTTAAGGAAATTCTTGATGCATTCATTAGTATCTCTATATGTTTCTAACTCATTATGCCAGTCAATGTTATTCATAGCTGTTATAAAGTTATTTACAGCTGACTCATTATGTAGTCTGAAGGTAACTTTTGTAATATCTAGGGGCAATTTACCAAGATTAGTTATGAGAAAGGTCGGATAGTGGTCTGTGGTGTTGTCTGTGATGATGCCTGATTTTAGAGGGGCTATAGTATTAGTCCAGATGTGGTCTAGTAATGAGGTACTAGTCTCGGAGATTCTTGTAGGTTTTGATATTGTTGGTAGTAACAAGCAGTTGCTCATAGTGTTTGTGAATTCTGTTACTTGTGGGTCCTGGTCATGTAGGAGATTTATATTGAAGTCTCCTGTGAGCAGCAAATGGTCTTTGTTCATGTGTGCATCAGTTATTAGGTTACCTAGTTTTTCACTAAAATGGTGAATGTTTGACTGTGGTAATCTGTAGATGTTTATCACTGTGAGGGGTTTTTGCAGGTCTTTTGATTTAAATTTAGCTATAATATATTCTCCATGCTCATCCCTTATGCAAGAGTTATTGATACATTCAAGTTGATCTGAGTAATATATAGCTATTCCACCCCTCGCTGATCTGTCCTGCAATTGTGAATGGCTGTGTAACCTGGGATGGCATAGACATCTGTAGTATCAGGCTTCAGCCAGGTCTCAGTGAGTGTGATGATTGACATATTGGTCTGGAGGGATTGGAGTAGTGCTGTGAGGTCATCATAATGTTTGCTCTAAAGATCTAACATTGTAATTGAAGATAGTTATGTTATTGTTGGCTCTGATAATGTCTTTGTTGATTGCTGTGTAATAGGATACAGTTGCTGTTGGAATCATTTAAGTCATTTAATAATAGGTTGATATCAGGATCAATTCCTGTAATCATAAGATTTGATTGATTTATAACTAGACCTGAGAAGAATAGATAATACTAAACTTAATAATATGATACTAGAATAAATGCTTAGGAACTATTTGATTATTACAAATTTTTAATAAGAGTTTGTAGAGATACAGGGTATTTGACAGAGTTCTTGGCACGTGAATTTGTACCTTAGTCAATTTATACAAATGCAATTAATTGAACTATGGTAGTTTACTAAAGCTGGGAATAAAGGAGCTAGGAAAATGATAGCAAACAATGAAAGTAAAGTAAATTAGTACCTGAGTTAGCACCTTAATTATTATAATAAAAATTAATAAAAGAACTGTGGCAGTTAGATTTTTTTTTTTTTTAAAGATAAAATCTAGGGAATATAATAGTAAACAATGAGGGTTAACACTTTAGGGAGTATAATAGTAAATAAAAAGAGTAAAACACTTTAGCACCAAAAATAGCACCTTAATTACGAGTTAACACTTTAGGGAATATAATAGTAAATAAAAAGAGTAAAACACTTTAGCACCAGAATTAGCACCTTAAGTAAAAGGAATTATTGGATGAAAGGCAGTACTAGGTATTGATTTGCTGGGAACTATTTCAAGAGAATATATAAATCTTATGATGCAGTACTGTCAATACAAACCTTGCCTCTCTTAGTGCAGCCACTCGTAAATTCTCTTGACTGTTGTACTTCATTAGTTGGTCATGCTCAGCTTGTTCTTCTTCAGCTTTTATAGCCAACTCTGATTTGTCTGACATTCGAAGACGCTCCTCACACAGATGTCGTCTGATGAGAAAACTTTAGGTAAGTACAGTACCATGTTAAATTTTATGTATTACTTTGAAAAATATATAGACTGTGGGAATAATAATAGTCTGAGCAACATAAGACGCTAATAGAGTAAGCTCTAAAATTACACTCTAAGATCACACATAACTTACCTTAGAATATTTTCATACTTAGTTTATAGCAAGTGATGAATATATTTATTGTAGGAAGGCTGAATAAGTAAAGAATGGGTATAATTGAAAACTGCTGTATTAGTGAAGCGCTGTAAAGTGGGGCCCTCGTGTATGCAGTCAGGAGAGGGTGGAGATGAGAAAATTCAGTGTCATTTGAACTGTGATGTCTGTCCACTTCTGGCAAGACAGCTAATGAATAAATAATAGCAGAAGATGGCAGATATGATAAAAAAAACTGAATGCACTAGTCGGTAAATAATGTAGAATGAACAATAACAGCTGTTTTGGGAGAATCTGAACACAGACAACTCAAAACATCAATAGTTACTGTAGTGACATAAAAAATATTTAACAAATGCCATCACTTCAGCAATGAGAGAATGGTCTTGCTCATAGAGGTGATAATATCATTAGTAATAATGGTAGAATTACCAACAAAATGTTAGGTAAATGAACACAGATGCAACTAATGTGACATTTTATTGTGGCAACGTTTTGTTCTCCAGGAGTTTGACAAGGCTCCTGGAGAGTGAAATGTTGCCACAATAAAATGTCACATTAGATGCATCTGTGATAATATCATTAATTTTGAACTACAGTGGTACCCGGAGTTTTGGCCATAATTCATCCCAGAAGGTTGTTCGAGTGACGTTACCGAACGAATTTGTTCCCATAAGGAATAATGTAAATTAGATTAGTCTGTTTCAGACCCCCAAAATACACTTACAAAAGCACTTACAATAATACACTTACATAATTGTTTGAATTGGGAGCTGTATGAAACTCGTGGTACCACTGTAGTTAGAATTAATCTAAATTGTGTATTAAATGCTTAAATTGTTATTGTTTAATTATAAAAATATACAGAGTACTGTAAAAGAAAATACCGTACTAATAATTAATGAATACACAAAGATAATACATACAATTTAATAAAAGTACATACAGTAATACAGTGGTACCTCGGTTAACGATATTTTTCGTTCCAGAATGCTGTTCAAGTGCCATTACCAAACGAATTTATCCCCATAAGGAATAATGTAAAATAGTCTAGTCCTTTTAGACCCCCAAAAATACACTTATAAAAGAATTTAAAAATAAACTTACATAAAAGAGCGAGTTTGGGGACCATCATTAACCGAGGTACCACTGTATATGATATACAGTGGACCCCCGGCTAACGTTCATTCCAGATAACGTTTTTTTCGGCTAAAGGTTGCTTTTTACGGTCAATATTTTTTTCGGCTAGCGTTATTTACTCAGCTAGCGTTACGTACCGGACCTGTCTGCCCGCTCTGCGCTGCACCTCCTCCCAGGACGCCAGTCCAGCGTTGTTTACACTTGAGTGAACATTACCCAGCGCGCTCTTTCAAGCATTCACAATACATTTGGTGTCTTTTTGGTGATTTAGTGACTGTCACTGTGAAATAAGTCACCATGGGTCCAAAAAGCTTCCTAGTGGCACCCCAGTGGTAAAGAGAGTGAGGAATACCATCGAACTGAAGAAGGAGATTGTTGAAAAATATGAGAGTGGCGTACGTGTGGGTGAGCTTGCCAGGATGTATGGAAAAAGACAATCTACTATCACCACTATCCTGGCAAAGAGAAAAGAAATCAAGGAAGCTAACGTTGCAAAAGGGGTTGATTTATTTACGAAACAAAGATCGAAAACAGTGGATGAAGTTGAGAAGTTATTACTGTTATGGATCAATGAAAAACAGATAGCGGGTGATAGTATTTCCACGGCGATAATTTGTGAAAAGGCAAGGCAGTTGCACGCAGATCTTGTCAAGACGATGCCTGGAACCAGTGGTGAGGAGAGTGATTTTAAAGCCAGCAGAGGCTGGTTTGAGAGGTTTAAGAAACGTAGTGGCATACACTGTGTTGTGAGACATGGTGAGGCAGCCAGCTCAGACAAACGAGCAGCTGAAAAATTTGTGCAGGAATTCCAGGGGTTCATAGCCACTGAACAATTCCTCCCCCAACAAGTGTTTAATTGTGATGAAACAGGCCTCTTTTGGAAGAAAATGCCAAAGAGGACCTTCATTACTAAGGAGTAAAAGGCACAGCCAGGACACAAGCCTATGAAAGACAGGCTAACTCTTATGATGTGTGCCAATGCCAGTGGTGATTTTAAAGTGAAGCCTTTACTGGTGTATCACTCAGAAAATCCCAGAGCCTTCAAGAAACACAATGTTAACAGGAATAATTTGTGTGTGCATTGGAAGGCTAACAGTAATGCATGGGTCATTAAGGACTTTTTTGTGGAATGGTTGACTGCAGTGTTTGGCCCTAGTGTGAAGAAATACCTCTTGGAAAAGAAATTGCCACTCAAGTGCCTCCTGCTACTGGACAATGCTCCTGCTCATCCTCACAACTTGGATGACTTTTGTCTGATAAGTTTAGTTTCATCATAGTGAAGTTCTTGCCTCCTAACACCACTCCTCTTATCCAGCCCATGGACCAGCAGGTCTTTCCAACTTCAAGAAACTGTACACCAAAGCATTGTTTCAAGGTGCTTTGATGTAACTTCAGCCTCTGCATTAACCCTAAGAGAGTTCTGGAAAGATCACTTCAATATCGTGCATTGCATAGGCCTTATAGGTAATGCTTGGGAGGAGTGACTTCCAGGACTTTGAACTCTGCTTGGAGACCACTGTGGCCAGATTGTGTTGAAAAGAGGGATTTTGAAGGATTTGAGGCTGGCCCTGATGACCCTGTGCCTGTTGTGGACTCTATAGTGGCATTGGGGAACAGCCTGGGGTTGGAGGTGAGTGGTGAGGATGTGGAAGAGTTGGTGGAGGAGCACAGGGAGACCTAACCACTGAAGAGCTGAGAGAGCTTCATCAGCAACAGCAGCAGACGACATTTAAGGAAATTGATTCAAAGGAGGAGGCTGGACAGGTTGAGGTAGTAACTTCTTCAGAGATTAAGGAAATTTTTCCAAATGGGCTGATGTGCAGACATTTGTTGAAAAACACCACCCTGAGCAAGCTGAAGCAAACCACATCTGCAACATGTTCAGTGACAGAATCTTGCCCCACTTCAGAAAAATGTTGAAGAGTCGCTGAAACAGAGGACTCTGGACAGTTTCTTTTCTAAGAAGAGTTCTAGTGACTCTCAAGCTGGTCCTAGTGGCATTAAAAGACCAAGAAGGAAGTAACCCCAGAGAGGGACTTGTTACCTGAAGTCCTTTTGGAGGGAGATTCCCCTTCCAAAACTAAGCACTCCCTCACTCCTCCTCCCAGTCTTAAAGATGCCAGCAAGTCTCTTCAATGAAGGTAAGTAAATGTTATTTTAAATGTTTATTTTATAATTTATTTATAAATTTTAAATTGTATGTAGTATTTTGTGTGTTTTCTGTATGTAAAACTATAGTTATTCTTTAAAAATTAATTTTTTTGTGAATATTTTTGGATGTCTGTAAGGATTAATTGTATTTACATTATTTCTTATGGGAAATATGGTTTCAGATAACGTTGTTTTCGGTTAAAGCTCTAGCTCCTGGAACGGATTAAGAACGTTAACGGGGTCCACTGTAATTAATAAAGAGGATGAGTTTGTTAGTATCTGTCAAACAACGAGGCTTGAGCAGGTATTTTAGTTAGTGTGAATTCAATGTTCATTTAGTTTTGACTTAAGACCTGGTTTAAGGACATTTAAATCACTGGTATATGGGTTATGACAACTGCTCCCCAAATGAAAGGTAATCAAAAATTAAACTGTAATGGAGTTCAGTGACATTTTGTGAGTTCATTAGTATAAAAAATTCCCCCGATACAGTCTACCTGAAAATCTTATGCAATTTTTCATTTTTTTTCTCTTAGGTTTTCCAGCATTTTCAAGAAATTTCATTTTTTTCTACAAGAACTAACTAATTTTTTATTAAAAATATATCTGGACACCTCTGGAAGACAGTGAAAGTGTGACTGATGGTGAAGTGTTTCCTTTATTGGGTCACCCTGCTCGGTAGGAGACAGCCTAGAAAAAAATATACAGTGGCCTCGGTTTTCGCCGAAAATTCGTTCAGAATGCGCCAAGGGATTCAACGAATTTCCTTCCTTAAGAAATAACACCTTTGGTTATTTTCAGACCCCCCAAAAAAACACTTGCAACAGCACTTAATTTCACTTACATAAATTTTAGTTTGGAGATGCCGGAAAATGAGGACCACTGTACATACAGTGGACCCCGAGTAACAACACCGGAAATCGTACAATTATGTAAAGTATAATATTTAGTGCTTTTGTAAAGTATTTTTGGGGGGGCTGAAATGGAAATAACCTACTTTACATTATTTCTTAAAAAATAAATTGTTCGGTAATGGCATTTGGAACTTTAATGAATTTTGTTCGTTACTCGGGGGCCACTGTATATCTAATTGTTATATGGTGCCCAGAATGTAGGAAAAATGCTAGGTACTGACAGGTTCACCTGTGGATGAACCTGGTCTGGGGCCATAATGGAGGAACCCCAAGACAGTGGGTTCCAGGGAACCCAAGACAGTGGGTTCCAGGGAGGACCCAAGACAGTGGGTTCCCGGGAGGGGGCCCAAGACAGTGGATTCCAGGGAGGAAAATTCAATAAGTGAATGTTTTCTTTATAAACAATGAAACGGGTGGGATGTGAACCCATGGTGAGCCAGTCTTACATAACCACTGGGTAGCTGGCTAAAAAAGATTCATCCATGGGTTCAAATCCCACCTGTTCTGTGGTTTTTTAATAAATTTTTTTCTTTATAGTCAATTAAAGACAGAGTAGGCTCTTATTAAAAAATTTTTTTGGTGTGAGCTTTAAAGTTATCTTTAAAAGGGGGATTGGTATTTCTGGTTTCAATATTATTGTAATCCCTTTTTTTAAAAACCCAGACTTTTTTTTCCATGCTGGTATTTCAACCTAAAAAATTTTTTTTTTTTTTTACAAAAAAAAAAAAAGTAGAAAGGATGTTTTTTTTTTTACACACATATTTTTAGTTAGTTTTGGTGCTGAAAAAATTTTTTGGAATAGTTTGTAAATGCATTTTTTTTTAAAAATGGATGGGGGGAACTTGGGGTGTTTGTGTGTTGGGCCCATCTAGAGAGTTCCTTTTGATGCGGGGTGAAAGGCTTTTGATCTCAGGATTTAGAGTTACACACCCTTTCCTTAGCTCAACCTTTCCCCCTTTAGCACTCCTCATTTCCCCCCAAATACTATCTGGGGGCCCTTTTTTATACTACTGGTCTCTGATCTGGAATATTACATCTTTAGCACTTCCTACCATGCAGCGCTGTATGACCCTTGTGGGTTTAGTGCTTAGTTTTGATTGTAATAATAAAAACAGATCAAACCTAATTACCGTACTTTCCCCCCAGATGCTATATGACCTCTAATGGTTTAACTCTTTTGAATTTATGAATATATGTTGGGACTTCCTGTATTTTTCAAAAGTATTGCTGATCTGATCACCTGATTGGTACATTAAAGGTTATGAAAAAAAATATCAAAAAAACACTAAAAATTCTTGAAAATACGAGATTTTAACATGAATTAGCAAAGTTTATTTTAAGACATGTAATCATTCTCTTCTGTATAAATTACTAAATAAAAAAGAAAAAAATTTTTACATTTTTTTTTTTTTGGTTACCCTCCCTTTGGGGGGGGAGACAGATGATGTTTAAAAAAAGAAAATGTAATCATTCTTTCACTGGTAATTATATGACTTAAATAAATCTTTGACTTGGGTTAAAAAAAGCATCATCATATACACAAATTTAACCAAGCCATTATGAACAATAAATCCCAAAATGAATATTACCTAGGCCCTTTTTATTGTAATTTTTTCAAGCGTCTTAGCTCAACATCTTCCTCCGGGGGGTTTTTTTTTGCGCGGGGGGAATGGGGAACATTTTGTTTTTTAGCTACAGGAAACCATCGGGTTTTTTGTCCACCTGAATTTAAAAAAAATAGTTTTGGTTAGTCAGCATGTAGGCGGGGGTGGATTAAGGCCTGGGTTTTGGGGGGTGCAGCCCAGGGACCTCCACCAGCTGGAGGGGGGCCCCAGGGTTTTAATGAAACGTATTCACAGTTACTTGTGCAAGTTTTTTAAATAATACTAGTATGTTATTACATTTTTGTAAAAGTGGACCCCGGTTTTTTATGCTCCAAACTCGAAAAATTATGTAAGTGTATTTTTGTAAGTGCTTTTGGGGAAATGTATATTTGGGGGTCTAAAAGGACTAATCTAAAAATTTCATTATTTTTTGGGGGGAAAAATTTGTTCGGCCCCGGACTTGAACGGATTCTGAAATGAAATTGACGTAATCCGGGGTCCCCCCGTTTGATGAACTGCTGGCTGTTTTGATTAATTTTTTTTCCTTTTGAAAATATCACCAGGGGCCCCCCCCAGTGCCTGTAGCTCTGGGGCTTCACAGTACCTGTAGCTCTGGGGCCTCACAGTACCTGTAAAACCCCGGGGGGCCCACAGTACCTGCCTTAGCCCAGGGGCCTCACAGGACCCTGCCTGTAGCCCAGGGGCCTACAAAATTTTAATCCAGCTCTGCAAGAAGGAGTTTTTAAAGAAAATGTTTTATTTTATACAGTGGGTACCCTGAGTTTTGTACAGCTCCCCCCAATTGAAAATTATATAAGTGTTTTTGTAAGTGCTTTTGCAAGTGTATTTTTGGGGCTGGGGAAAAGACTACAGTGGACCCTCGGTTAAAAAACCGAAAAAGTGCAATTATGTAAGTATAATTTTGTAAGTTCTTGTGGAAGTGTATTTTTGGGGGTCAAAAGACTAACCTACGTGAAATTTTTTTTCCTTAAGGGGGGAAATTCGTTCGGTAATGGCCGGCAGACTTCAGGAGGAAGTTTTAAACCGGGGTCCCCCGTAATCTAATTTACATTATTTCCCCTTTTGAACAAATTCGTTCGGAACGGCCTCGAACAGCTTTCTGGGGAAGATTATGGCCAAAACTTTGGGGGACCACTGTATATGTATTTGGAGAGATCGTTACGACCTTCACCTTCATTGATTCAATGTTACTGTAATACCTTAATGTCCTTTTTTACGATGTATAATGTCTTTCCCTGTAATTTCAAAATAGGCTTGCCCCCGAAATACTTGCATAACCATGAGCTCTCTGCATGCTTTTTAAAACATCACCCATTTCTGAAAAAAAGAATGTCATGTCAAAATAAGTATTTAAATTTAATTTTTTTTTTTTAATTTGAACCCCCCCGACAGTTTGCAATCCTGTGGCGTCACCATTGCCTCATGCACAGGATACCATAATCTTGCCCCACAGCTTAAAGCTACGAGGTTGCTGCGCACACCGATATTCATTATGGGTACCCCCCCGTGCACTCAGTTGCGCTGAAAAAAAAAAAAGCTTTATTCAAGGTTTTCATTATAATCACAAAACAGTAACAGCCCAAAATTTACTCAGGAAATGGACAGTCACCCCCGCTAGTACGGTGGATTAGATTCCAGACTTACTGCCATGAAGCGAATATTGCCTTAGAGGAATCATTTTTTTTTTTTTTACTTGCCAGTGCATATAATAGCTTTTCCCCCAAAAATGCACAATAGTGCTATCAAAAGTGCTCAACAATGCTATCATTTATTAAGTGCGCAGTAGTGCTGGTTTTAAAAAAAAATGAAAGTAAAAAAAAAAAAAAAAAAAAGTGTCACAGGGGGAAGCAAATTAAAAGAGCAAGGTGAACTTTTTTTAAAGAAGGAAAGCCTGTATAAAGTTTTTTTTTATTTTACACAAATCAATTTTACAGGAAAAGGCTGTTATTTAAAAATTTTTTCCCCAGAGCCCCAGGCCTACCCCCAGGTATACTTATCCCAGGATGCAACCCACAACAGGTGACTAACACCCAGGCATGTACTTACCCCCCTAGGTGAACAGGGGCAGGAAGTGAAGGGGGAAACATGCCCAGTGTTTCCCCCCTTCCCCTGGGAATAAAAAAACGGACACTCTCTTATAACGCTTCTTACATAATGTTTTTTTTTGTTTTTGAGTTTGTGTTTAAAAAAAGTGCTTTAAAAAATTAAATAGCACATACATACTATGAAGACTTTGTATGCACTACCCAAAATCACAAAACTCGACTAAAACAGGGAAACCCCCGGGTTTTCGTATGCCCTGGTTTTTAAAATTTTTTTTTCCCCGATTTTTTCGTAAAAAATGTTGTCCCAGTTTTCGTACATCCGTGGTTTTTTTCCTGGTTGACAATGGTCCGCTGCCCAAACCGTCCGCCTGCCTGCGCCCCCCAAAAAAACATCCCACCGTTCTGAATCAGTCTGGCTTTTTTCGTTAGTAAATTTTCCCCGCGTTTTTTACCCCCAAAATTTCGAATAATCCACTGTCTTTTTGCTTGTTTATTGAGTGCGACTGCTAAATAACCCCCGGGGCCAAAAAAAATTTCCCAGGTTAGCCCTTTGATAAAAAAAGGGGAGAAACATGATAAATTCAAGAAAGAACTCGTAGCAAAAAAATTTTAAAAAAGGCGTATGTGTCCCCTTCCCCCCTTCCAAAAAAAACCCCTCCTCCTCCCCCTCCTCTCCCCGCCGTCTTCCATACACCAACAAGAGTCTTCAATAAAGGTAAAAGTGATGTTAAATGTTCATTTATCCATTTCAATAGTCATTTACATTTATTTTCTTTTTTTTTATGTAAAACTATAGTTATGCTTTTATAAAATGTATTTTTTTTTTAAATATTTTTGGGTGTCGGGGGAAAGGTTTTAAATTTGGGTTTACATTTTTTTTATGGGAAATATTGCTTCAGTTTTCGTACAATTTGGTTTTCCCCTTTCGGGGCAATTATCACGAATATGAGTTAAAAAGAGCTAACTGTATGAACTTTTTTCACAAAAAAAATGTCCAGTACATTAGCTATAGTTAAACCCCCGGATAAACCAATTAAATCAATGCGACTTTTTCCACTGGATCCTTAGTAGTTATGCCACATCTGGGGAAAAATATAATCAGGGTCTGATAACCCCAAATTTCTTTTGCGGGGTGCACACAGACCAACGATGAACCAAAAGCCTGGCTGATCGGGGACTGACTGGGAGGCAGTTGAACAGTCTTGGGGCCGGGGCACTTATTGCGTTGTCTCTTAATGTATTTTGTGGTGCCCCTGCTTTTCATTGGGGGAAAAGCATCTTCTCCCCCCTTTTTTGATTTGAAAACCCCAAAATTTTCATAGCCCCCCAAAAATTTTCCAAGTGTATACAGTGGTCCCCCGACTTACGATGTTATCATTTTACGTTATATCGATAACCGATATTTATAACGTAAGAAATTTGGGGAAGCGACTTACGATGTTTGATTCGTCTCGACATTCGACCGGACGTGTCCGCTTGGGGGCCCCGCTGAGGGGGGCACTCCAGGAGCGTCAGTGTGCTATTGTTTACAAGTGGGGCGACCACCCCCACACCCAAACCCCTTTATACCAGTATATTGTCATTATTCCACTGTTTTTTTTGCTTGCAACTGCTAAATAAGCCACCATGGGCCCCAAAAAATCCTAGTGCCAAGCCCCTGGTAAAAAAAGTGCCCCGGGCCTTTTTCAGGGAGTGGGGGCATGCAGGGGGGGTAGCAGGCATGCAGGGAGTGTAGCAGGCATGCAGGGAGTGTAGCAAAGATGCAGAGAGTGTAGCAGGGATGCAGGGAGTGTAGCAGGCATGCGGGGGTTTTTGGGGGGCAAAAAGGGGGAGTAAAAGCATTCATGCAGGGAGTGTAGCATTCATGGGGGAGGTAGCATTCATGGGGGGAGTGAGCATTCATGCGGGAGTGTAGCATTCAAAAAAAGGCCAGTAACCCCAGAAAAGGACTTGGTACCTGCAGTGTTAAGGAAAAGGGTTCCCCCTTCCAAACAAAAACATACTACCCCCCTTTCCCCCCTCCTCCCGTCCCCCCACACATCAACAACTCTTCAATAAATGTAAGTGACATGTTATTGTACAATATTTACATTTTATTTAGGTATTCTTTATTAAATTTGTTTATTTAATGAAAAAAAGTTCTAAAAAATTTTATTTAACTACTTTTGGAAGTCTTGGACGGATTAAATTTATTTCCTTTTTTTTGGGGGGAAAATTGTTCCCCAGAACGGTTTTTTTCGCCTTAAGATATCCCCTTTTTGGACGGATTAATATCGTAACCGGGTCCACTGTATTATCCTGTTTTTTTTTTGCCTGCATTCCGGGGGAGTACAAATAACCCCTTTCCCAGTAATTTAGGTGCTTTATCATACTTATAGGGCTGTGAAAGTTCTCTGTACATTCTCTAGATCTGAAATTTTTCCCCTTCCTTAAGGGGGGCCATTAGTATATAGCAATATTCCAGCCGGGGAGAGAACAAGCAATTTGAATAGAACCATCAGGGCCCCTCGGCCCCCCTTTTTTTGAAGGTTCTCATTATCCATCCTATCATTTTCTTATCAGATGTGTTAGAAACATTGTTGAAACCCCCGGGAGAGCCTATGAATTTATCACCCATCAGTGACTTAGTCGGGGCCCAAAGTTTTTTATTGCACAGCCGAGCTGGGTACTCCTGACAAAAAAGGGATATCAGTTAGTAACCCCAAAGTCACTAGTGAATGTAACCTTACAGCTAGTTCAATGTACCAGGTGTTGCACACCCTGGTATGGATCATTCTGTAAAACAAGCCAGATTGAAATACTTTTGGCCTTGTAGGGCCTGATATCTCTAGTATTTAAAATGCAGTGTCTGCATGCAGCAAAAAAAGGAATGTTAGTGGTCCTAATCAAATCCAGGTGTATCCAATGACTAGCAACCATGGGAAAAAGTTGCTCTAGACCCCGTTAACCAATTTCCAATGTTCCTCCAGGGCAACAAACATCTGTGTGTTATGGTAGATCATTTCACCAGATATTGTGAGTTAGTTCCTACTGCAGATAAGACTCCCAGACAGAAAACAAAGCTTTTTTAAAGGCGTATAATCTGCGGGGATACAACCCTAAGTCCCTAGTAACAGATAAGGGAAATTTAATTCTGTAATGAGATTCTTAAAAAATTGTGTTTTTTCCCAAACAAATCGACCATCCTGTAAGTAAGGGTTTTTTGTGGAAAGAACTAATAAGGAAGTACTTGATGTGTTGAGAGCCACTATCAACCCCAAATTTTTTTCAACCTAGGGGGAAAATTATACCAGATGTTCAGTGTGCAAAAATTCTGCTTACAATGCTTCTATAGGTGACATTTCCCCTTATGCGTTGTATGGTGTAGATAAGCGCTTACCATATGAGTTGTTATATTCTAATCCAAAACCAAATGACATTCCTGATGATTTCATAGCAACTCATACCAGCTTAGCTCAAGGTGTTTTTAGATGAATCCGAGAAACACTTCAGAAATCAACAGCAGAATTTACAAGTCACTAATACTCGAAAAAAGCCAACCAAAATTAAAGTAGGCTCGAGAGTTAAGCTGACTAATTTTAAAAAAAATCCGTAATCCCCAAGCTCGATCAAGATTTTGTTGGTCCATATCGAGTTCGAACATGTCTGGCAATAAGTATAAAGAGAAATCAGTACTACTCAGTAAAAAGGGAAACATATTTGTCATATGAAGTTAGTAGCAATAGTGATGATCTCCTACTACCCCGAAAAATGTGACAGACACTAAATTTTTCCCCCGACCCTGTCCCCCCTACCTCTAACAACCAGATAGACGAACCCCCGGATTGTCATTTTCCCCCACATCCCCACAAGTAAAAAAACCCCCCCAAATATCATTTGTAAACACCTATTCAGATCCCCCAATTTTTGGGATGAGTTGTTTTTTGGGAAAATTTGACCCCCCCGAGATAGTGAGTAAGTAAGTATGTTTATTCGGGGATACACAAATACAGTTACATAGATTATCATACATAGCAGCATATGTGTAGAAACCCCGGAAACCCAAAAAATCAGACAGAGGACTTATTTCCAATGGGGTTTTTTAAAACCTTAATATTATACACTCTAGGAAAATATGTTATTATACTATAAAGGATATATACTAGGAATAATTTTAAAAAGTTATTTACATTTACATGTGTGTTAGCTAAAAAAAAAAAAACATTCTCCTCCCTTTCTGCCGCTAATTTCATTAGGTACCTTTTGGCTCTCTTCGAACTGGTTCATGCTATGACTGGCTTTGACATGTGCAGGCAGTCTTTTCCATTCCTTTATTGGTACAAAAAAAAGGTGTTTGAAGCCTGGCCACTGACTATGGGTCCCCACAAAGTTGTATTTTCCCCCCCAGTACAGTGGACCCCAGAAATCGAACATTTTTTCATTCCAGAATGCTGTTCAAGTGGTGTTCCCCCAAAAAATTTATTCCCATAAGGAATGATGTAAATTAAATTAGTCCATTTCAGCCCCCAAAAAAAACCCTATAACAGCACTTACAATAATAAACTTACAAAAAAAGGGCGAGTTGGGGGGCCCCATTTCCAAGGGTCCACTGTCCCCCGACTGTTTGGTTTTCCCCGCCTTGACAAAATTGGCAGCAATATAAAATTTTGCATATGAAAAACCCCCCTAGCAAAGTTGGGGTTAAATGTAAATAATCTATAGATAGATAATCTAGGATAGGTACATTTCAAACATGTGTTACTACTATATCAACTTATTGATGTTAAAAAAAAAATTTTTTTTTGTGTGTTCACATTCTCTCCAAATTCTGAGATTTAACAGTAAAAGACTTATGTACCAAGTCTGCCTTTTCTTTAAAAAAACTTTCTTCTTTTTACAAATACTTCCTCAGAACCGTAGATCACATGAATACAGATCAATCAATCCTTTCTATCTTTTTTATTGTACTTTCCCACCAATGATTCTACCAATTACAATGATTTGTTTTTTTTTTAATTTGTAATGCTTTTAATCATTTATCATCCTTAAGTATAGTTCTTATGTTCAACTGTTGTGTACATTGACATTGTATAGAATCAGCCCAGAGCCGCAAGCCAGTCTATAGTTTGTCCGTTAGCTGTATGTCGGGGGGCCATATGTTAGGCCCCCGAGCTGCAAAAAGTACGGTACTTGTGTAGTATACTGCTAAAACCGTTACTTTATGGAGAAGCTCCCCGGCTAGCCATGATGTCACGAGTCCCGGGGTCATTTTTAACTGCCTGCACAGGCCCCTTCAGTCATTCCTGTTAGACCTAGACTGGACAAAATTTAAAGGGTCTGGGGCTCCCCTTTTCTCACCTCAATTATACGCTGAACATCCAACGGGGTTTTTTTACTCCAATATCTCCTTAACGAACACCACAATCCTTTTTAGAGTGGGTCCTATGAAGTTATATCCCTTCTTGTGTATAAATTATTTTTTTTTTATTAACACATCGGCAATTACCCACCAAAGCAGGGTTTGGGCCAAAAAAAGAAAACTTATCATCATTCCCCATCACTGCGGGCCCGAGGGGTGCTTAAACTACAGTTAAAAACTGCAAATTAAACCCCCCCTTCAGGGGGTGCCGGGACTGTACTTCCCATCTCCAGGAACCCAAATCCAGCCTACTGGTTTCCTGAATCCCTTCATAAATTACTAAATGTAAAAAAAAAAATTAAAAAGGGTTTTTATGTTTTTTTTTTTTTTTGAAATCGCCCGCCCCTTTGGGGGGGAGATGACTGGTAAGAAAAAATTTTGTTCAGATTTTTTAAACCCCCGAGGGGTTTGCCACCCAGGGTAACCAAAGAAAGGCAGTGTGTCATTGAAAAGGGCTGTCTGTCTTATTTCCATTGTGGTCATCAATCTTGTTCCCCAGGATGCCACCCACACCAGTCCACTAACACCCAGGCAACCCACTTTCTTGCTAGGGGGAACGGGACAACAGATGTAAGGAAACACGCACAATGTTTCCC